>JAWZTI010000016.1:12264-120862 GCA_039880955.1 Chlamydomonas urium | reverse complement strand
GACATCAACAACCCCTGCATTACAGGCAACAACTTCAACACCGCCGCTGCGGCCTGCAACTCCAACCCTTCCTGCCGGGCCTTCAACGTGTGCTCCCCTTCAGAAACTTCTACTGCCTGAAGACTGCTGCATCGCCCCTCACACCTCTGGCAGATGCTTGCTTCTACACCCAGAACGCACCGCCTGGTGAGCGTGGCTTCAGGGCCAACAGCGACACGCAACACGGTGCATTGGTCTCAGACCTGGGTGGCAGCCAGAGCAGCATCCAACGCTCAACTGGTTGGAATACAGCTGATAACAGCATGAGGCAGCTTCTTCATGGTTAAGAACGTATTTTTTATGCAGACCCAAGATTTCTGACCGTTCTCCCTTCTCCCTTCTCCCTTCGCCTCGGCGGAATCCACGCGCAGGCAACGGGCCATGCGTCTGGTTTGATAATAACAGCGCCCGTGTTACTCCCCCTGGCGACACCAGCACCTGTGCCAAGTGCCAGGCAGCCTGCACCCCACACCCCCAGTGCTACACCTACACCTGGAACGGGGGCAGCAGGGCCACCTACAACGACGCAAGCGTGTGCAACTCTCGTGGTTCCAGCGGCAGCACTGGTGGGTTGATGTGCTTGCAACATGCTGCTGTGAACATCAGTGCAGCAAGCATGTGCAAAGCAAACTTTAGTCATGTACAGACCTGGTCAGGGGTAACGTGTGGAGTCAGGGTGCCTTGAACAGTCATTTTAACAACACAACAAAGTGACATGCACAGTCATCCGATCATAGTTCATGAAAGCATTGTTTCTGCATGCTTGCCCTCGCCCCGCAGAGGGTGACTGGAGGTCCCAGATGCTGGCCCTGGTCAACCAGGTGCGGGCGCAGGCCGGCGCGCCCCCCGTCTGCTAGAACGCCAAGCTCAACACCGCTTCGCAGCAGCAGAGCGACAGCGGCCGCTACGATGAGCAGCCTGAGCATGGCGGGAGACGGGGGCACTGCTTTGCGAGGGGCTTGCCGCTCTTGCCTGGCTGCACTAGTGTTACAACACTAGCACTTAACACTTGGGTTCCTTTCTTGCCTGAACATGGACAGGCCACAGCTGGGACTACGTCAACACAGCTGCTACCAGTGGGACTCCCTTGTTAAGTAGGCTTAGTAGGCTCATGGTTCCTTTCTTGCCTGAACATGGACAGGCCACACCTGGGACTACGTCAACACAGCTGGCTACCAGTGGAAATCCCTTGTTAAGGTTTTGTCTTTGGGCTTAGTAGGCTCATGAGTAATGAGGGCTGATCAGTAATGAGGGTATAGCTGGGTGCAGCGCTGGTAGGGTGAAGTGCTTGAAACTGAGAGAGGTGCTTGGGAGCGACCCGCTGCTGCAGCGCTTCGCCAGAATACTTTCCACGATGGCATTACTCTATCAGCTCCACTTGTCAGCTGCTCACCTCTGTCCGTGCTGCCAACCGCCCCATTTTTCCTAACAGGCCAGCTGGCCAGCTTTTGGACTCTTTTGGATCCAAAAGAGAGTCCAGACCAGTGTGCAGCAGGTGTTCAGTACCTGGTTCAGCGCGTTGCCGCCCAACGACAGGCACCGCTTCAACATCCTGAACCGCGACTTCACGCAGATGGGCGTTGGCTGGACGCAGGGCACCAACATGTGGACCCAGAACTTTGGCAGGAGCTCGTCGGAGCCTTGCAGCTGAGCGTGCAGTGGCTTTCTCATGCCCGATGCAGTGGATCTGATTTATCGTTGCAATAAGATCTTCCTCTAGAGGCCTCTGCCACGTCCCCCATATGGCTGGCACAGTGCTATGGGGGAATGTGCTTGTTGAACAGCCGAGTGCTAGCTTGCAGTGACTGCAGGGGCTTCTCACAGTGTGATTCGTGCTGTATGAGGGTCACACATGATTAAGTGGATTTGATACGCCTCCTTCAATAAGAGGGTCATGCCCCCTGTCCCACACCGCCCACTGCCGGACATCCTTGAGATGCTCTGAAATGCAGTGAAGTGCAGCTGCATGCAATTTTTGCCAACCTTTGATCAGTTTGAGAGCAGTGCCATTTAGTCCATGATCGATGAAGCCCATGCCTTCCTGCGCACTGTGCAAGCTTATGGTGCCCCATGCACGATCTTGCTTGCAGGAATGAAGGGAAGCATGGTATAGGTGCCATTCAGTGGCAACTTGTGGCAATCTGCCTGGCACCTTGCCACTGGCAATGATCCACAAGAGCGTTGGAGTGTTTATCTTGAGCTGATATACAGTGCCACGTCTGTTGGTATGGTGTTTCGTGCCGCATCGCTTTGCCGCTACGCTGCTGTTTGCGATTGTTTTGCCGGCACCTTGCCATTTCCCACACTCTCACCCTCTCACCTGATCAGGATCAGGGCCGCACAAGCCATGCCCGAACTTGTCGCAACAGCCCACTTACTAGCAACCATTCTACCCATCAGGTCTCCTTTATTTCATCATTGATGATCGCCACTTCTTCAAGACACATACATTCTTGCATGCTGCCATACTTCTAGCACTCCTCCAGTGCCTGGCTTGAAGCCCTATGCTTTGCCTGATGGCCTTGTAATGATCCTTTGAGACCAATCACATTCGAACTGGCCCATGTGTACCCATGTGTCCTCAGCACGACGTTAAACTGCTAGAGAGGGCAGATGTACCCTGGTACTTTTCCAGAGGTCACGAGTTCGATTCCCATTGCGGAAGGATCCTGTTTCGGGTATGGTTTCTAGACTTCGGGTGCCCTGCTTGCGGGGAAGGCCTTCGAGCCACTTTCGGTCATGAGCCTGTAAATCCTGGCCCATTTGGGACAGGGGTTGTATGCGCCCTCGCGGCGCCCTAAACAACTGTAAAACACACCACCACCACGGGCAGCCATTGACTGTCCTCCTGATGACATGTGTTGATGGCATGGGCTGGTGTGGCATCAGCATCTGAAAACGCTGTCAACTGCAGTGCTGCACATGCACATTCGGCCTCAATTGCGTGGGGTACTGATGCATAAAACCCGATGGAGCAGCGGGTGCAGCAAAGCAACTGCTGATTCCCGGTTTCTCACAAGCTGTCATGCAGAGCAACACGACATCTCAGGGGTCACCTCTGAAAGGTGCGGACATGCGACCTCTATATTACTGCTTCCATAAAATTTTGACAGAACATACCATAACAACTGTAAAACACACCACTACACCACCATACATTGTGCAGTACATGTGTGCCACACTGACAAACATTGTCAAATCAACTCGCCTGTGCGGGCACCAGCATGTGCTCACCAAAGGCCATGAAAGCCTGCCCTAGCCCAGTCCACAGGCCCACCCAGCACAGCTGCAACAGGGTCCAGGGAGGCGGGTCTGTCCCTTGAACATGCATTGTACACAGCGCAGCACTGCAGAAAACAGGTACGACAAGTGGAGCAGTCTGCAAGCCGCCTGCAATGCTGACTCAGGCTTGCTGCAAAGCAAAAAGCTCTCGCTCCTGTTTCGTCCCCGCTCCCTACCCTGACTCCCTCCTTACCCTCACTCCTTTGAGCAGGTGGATGAAAGGACAGTGCCCTTGAGGGTGATCATTGAAACATGGCGCCAACTTGAGTACAACAAAGCATTCCTCAACCTTGACAACAATTCATCTGCTCATGGCCAATTTCACTGGCCCACTCGTCATCGTCACCGCACCGCCACTCGCCAACACTTCCGCCACTCGCCACAACGTGCATGCATGCCACCAAGAATACCAGCAGTCTTCTTTCGCTGAAGAAGAGCAGCTGCTCCAGTGGTCATGAAACAGGGCGCTTGCCAGGCGCAGCGAGCTCCTCAGTGTCGCTGCAAATCGCCACCAAGATCAAGCACCTCGGCAAACTGTTGTCGCTGCACCAGGGCTTGCCGTCACCGCTCACAGCCAGATGTCGCTGCTGCAGTCGCCGCCAGGGTAGCGCACCTCGTGCGCCAGCGCAGGGCCATCGGGCTCCGCCCCGAAGTCCACAAAGAAGTCATGGTTGATGGACAGCCCTCCCTCAGGGTTGACGTCGATCTGAGGGAAAAGGCATGTTGGGAAGGTGTGGGAAAGATGAGGGCTGGATGTTCCTTTACGCTCTGCTTGTCAAAGGCTGCAGCCCTATCTTTCCATCCCTCTCCTGTTCAGTTGAAGGCCTCCACGCACCTGCAGCAGGTAGCTGCCCTTCTCCACCATGTCTGGGTAGAATTGCTTGTCCCACGCCCCAAACAGGCTGTTGGTGACGTACAGGCGCTTGCCATCCAGCGATAGCTGCAGCATCTGGGGGCCGCCAAGCAGCTCCTTGCCCTTGACCTGGAGAAATTGAAGTGAGCAGGGTGATTGTGGACGAGTCAAGCTGGAGTGCAAGTTGTTCCGTCGCTTAGCATGACCGGGCACGGCCAACTTACCCAGCCTGGCCCTCTCACACCTCCCCACACTTGCTATTGTGAACGTTGCAGACCTTCTGTACTAGTTACTCACTAGTAGTTAGACATACGACTCACATCACAAGACCCGCCTGCTACTCAGCTTCATTTCCACCCTCTTCACACTTACCTTGGGGATCTCAGGGGCCTCGGGCGTATCCTCAGGCAGACCACCCAGCACCTTGATTGCGCCGCCCTTGCGAATGAGGCCGCCAACCCACACACGGCCTGAATGGCACAGCAGACATGGGCAGGGTGAGTGAGTGACGTGGCAGGAGTGCAACCCCTCAAATGCGGAGCATAGGCAGACATTGCACAACAGGTGGGTGGCGTAGCAGGGCAGAGAATACACCAGCAGTGGAAGCAGGTGGCGGACCGAGGGAGAACCGCGACCACAAGTGACGTGACAACAACGTCCACCACGCCCTGCAGTTACCCCACACCCTGCGGGACACCTTCCATGAGTGCATACCTGCCAGCTTGGGGTTGGCCGGGTCGGAGATGTCATACTGCACGATGTCACCTGCAAAGACACATGGCAGGGAAGTTGCATGATCAATGCAGGTAGACCACTGCTCGGCTCCTCCTGCCTGGCACAGCTGCTCTTTTAGCAGAGGCCTCTGCCCTGATCGGCATTGGCCTGCCTATAAACCACCATCTTTGAGCTTTTCCTGTACCCTTGCTGTCAGCAGCCAGTCAGCATTGAGCTGCAGTGGTCGCTAAACTCACCCCTGAGCCAGTTGCTGAAGTAGATGAATTTGTCGTCCAGGCTGATCAGGATGTCGGTGATGAGCGGTGGCAGCTCTGGCAGCACCCAGCCCTCAACCTGAATGGGGTTGCAACGATGGACCCATAGACCGCATTTGCGTATGGTTGCAGGGGGGAAAATCAATCTAACTGATGGATATTTCAGGAAGGGCGGCAGTCCACATAGCGCCCTGACCTTGCCTGAAGGGTGAGGCGGGCGCAATACATGCCTTCCCTTAGCGCACTCAAGAGAAGAGCTTCGACCACCGGGATGTGAGCAAGTGTCACCCAGTCCTCAAAACTCCATCCAGAATTTGAGGATGACGCTGAGCATGATGTGCCGTACGTTCCTCCACACTTCCCTTCACCCACCTTGACCCAGGGCTGGCGAATGGCGACGTTGTGCACCCACTTGCCGCTCGCCTCATCCTTGGTGAAGTGAATAACGTTTGACGACAGGGCAGCGCCGACGTAGCCATGCGGGGAAGATGGGTCATGCTTGAAGCGCACCTGTGGGTTCAAGAGCACGGGTCAGCTGCATGAGCGGGCTGCAAGCAAGTCCTGCGCCCATGCCCACACAGCCATCTTGAGAACAAGCCTGGTGCCGCCAGTACCATGATCCAAGCGCGTGGCGTTGATCAGTAAGCGCACACAGCGTCAGTCGCTGGTGTCATGCTGCACACCATCCGCAGTTTCCTGCATGCAGACCCACCCCTGCCCTGCCCTGAAATCAAATTCACCTCTAGGGGCACCAAGCCGTCAGCGCCCAGCTCGATCTCCTGTGTCACCACACGTTCCTTCCAGTTCCAAAAGTACAGCTTGCTGCCGTACTTGTCAGGGACCTCTGTGGGGTTGAAGCCCTGTGCAGAGCCACGCACCAAGTGACAAGGGTGAGTGCCACAATGAAGGTGCAGAGGGCGACAGTGCTGCCTGCTGCATTTGACACGCATTGAAGCCCTGCTAACATGTACCGGTATAGGCAGCCATGGTGATGATGAAGACGGTGCCTGCTGCGGAAAGGTAGTTCCCTTCACAAAGGCAAATGCGAGGCATTACACTTCCAGTGAGTGCAACATTCATACCTTTGTGAAGGCGCTGGGGGCGCCCCACTCGGAGGACACCATGACGTTGAGGCGCGGCTGATACCAGAAGTCATACCTGCGGGACAGGGTTCCCAGGGGCACAAATCCACACAGCCTTGCAAAAGTGTGAACTCTAAGCGAAAGGTTAATGCAGCGTTGAAACCTTCGCGTCCAAGGCTCCAACCATTACCTCGTCACTCATTCACTCAAGGCAAAGGTTTCCACAACCAGCTGTTCATATATTGCCCCCACACTCACCCATACTTTGTCTCGTGTGTGCTCCAGGTGCCCTTGACCTTGAGGTCCTGGTCCAGCAGCAGGTAGCCGCCGCGGGGGTTACCGTCCTTGTCACCCATGGCACTGACCATGATCTCACCGGTGCCCAGGCAGTGGGAGGTGTGCAGGTACGCCAGGCCTGGGGGTGGTTGGGGAAGGTGCCAGGTGTGAGTGGACAAGGTGTGAACTGTGGGCTTGTGACATGCGGTGCGCACACAGCTCAGGCAACTGCGGGTTTGTGAGAGATACAGGCTTGCAAGCATGCCATTGGGTGGCCACTGCTCCAGAGGCCACAGGCAAAGGGGTATGCGCAGACAAAAAGATACAACCCAGACGCGCTTATCGGAGATTCCTTTGGTCACACCATGCCTCGTAGGCGTCAAGAAGACTCCTCGTGGCCCATCCAGTCAAGCGTCAGCGCGCAGTGCTGATGCTCTCACCACCAACCCCCCTCACATTCAACCTCGCAACCCTCACACCCATTTAAACCTCCATACACCAACCCCACATTCGTCCCACGTACCAGTCTTGGACTGGATGTCCTCTGCCTCCACCACCTTGGCCAGCTGGGGTGCATGGGGGTTCGTCTCTGTATCGACGGCTGTTGCAAGCACGGCAGCAACATCACAACAGGCGTAAGCAAAAAGACACTACCACTCTGTCTATAGCCAAGCAATCACAGCTCTGAGCAGTGCCGCCCATGCACCCTGTGTGTCTGCCGACTACAACCTGACTGTTGACCACACTTGCAATGCCCAACCTGTGTCACCAAGGCATTCCTTACACCATACCGACCAGGCGACACTCTGGGGCCTGCAGCGCCTGTAGCTGACAAACTGCGCACACCACCAGCATCCCACAAACGCCCAGACCCCTCACCGTACACACGTCCACTCTTCAGCGCAGGCAGGATGAGGTACTTGCGCGACGCGGTGTCGTCGCCGTGGCAGGATGAGCAGGCGTTCCTGCGGAACGTGGCAGAGGGTGAGCAGTGCGCACCTGGTCCACATGTGCGGATCAACCTGAGGCGCATCTCAACATACCGGAGCATGCATGACTGGTGTCCAAGTGCACAGGTGGTACCGCAGAGGAAGCGAAACGCAGCATGTGGTGATCGTGGCTGTGCACCTCTATTGCCAGCGCTGGGAGCTCTGCCCTCTCCCTCCGTGCTGGCTTCACCCTGCACACTGTCCTCTCCCTGCTGTGCCGCTTTGCACATCGCCCTCCACCCTCTCCCTGACCCCATGTCAGTGCTCACCAGCCAGAGTGGTGCAGCTCGTCGCCCTTGTAGGGGAAAGGCAGGCGATGGATGACCTGAGGCAAGCGATCGGCAGCAGCAAGGCGTGGGACACAGGCAGACAATGGCAGCAGCAGCAGCGTGGCAGCGTGCTGCAGCTCGAGCCCGCGTGATGTGTCGGCCCTGCACATGCATGAAGCTGAGTACGCGCAGCAGGAGGCAGCTACCAGCTGTGCTCAGCACCAGGGCTGCTCGCAGCCCGTTCAGCCCAGCCAACGCTTGCCTGCGAGTACGTCGAGCTCGTGGGATCAACGTCCACAGTGGCCAGGTAATCAGGGCGGTCTGCCGAAGGCACAATGGCAGGCAGGTAGACGATCTTCTCCCTGGCGCCGCTGTTGAAGGCGTCCTGCGATGCAGATGGAGCGCAGCAGGCCATGCACCCGTGATTGGGCGCAACACGACGAAATTATATGTTGCACGCGATCGCACCAGCGGCGTGGCATAGCCAGGGCCCTTTGCGCAGCAAGGAGCCATGTTGGAAGCTCGGGTGAGGCAATAATTGGTGTAGGCGAGCCACAAATTTCAACAATGCCAAAGGTGTGGGTTGCTCACCTCTTCCTGGAGGTTGGGCACCAACTTCCCCCTGCAGCGCTGCACTGTTAGCAGTAGCAGTCCTCGCACCCTCGTCGATCAGCCCATCCCCGCATATGTTATTTTCTCAGGTGCGCTGGCGTACGCACTACATGCTATGTGAGTCACCACCTGCCGTCCCAACTTTTGGAAGCTTCTGTCACTTCAACATCGCCTATGCTCCTGTGAGCAATGGACGGAAGCAAAGCTAATCTGCAGCAGGGGAGTGTGGCCCTGACAGAGCCCCTGACAGGGAGCTGTGCTACAGAGTTCCGCTGAGGACTCGCCACCATCAGGCAAATACGCTTAATATGCAGTGACATGCTGCCAACACCCAGGCGTAAAATGCGTTCACAGAGGGAAGCAAAGCAAAAAAAGACGCCCCTGTACCTGGCCAACTGCTTAGAGAAAGTGCTCAACGCAGTGGATGAAACACGTCATGAAACCCCTGCCCTGTTCACATCACAATGCGCAAGGCTCTGACCAGTCACATAGGCCTCCTATTGGCAGCCCAGGCAGGCCAAGTTGCCATGCACTCGCCGCTGTAGCCGCAGCGGCGAGTGCACTGGGACGCACTGGGACGCAACACGTGTTCACAGCTTCAAGCTGCCGCACAAACCAACACTGTTGGCGACAGAGAATGAACAAGGGCTGTTCCTGCTGCGCAGCACTTACAGGGCCTTAGGTGCTGGGGCGGCAGCGGCGGGGGCGGCGGCGGCAGCATTCAGTGGCTCAAACACCTGCGCCTCCGCCTCCGCCTTGAGTTCTGCAAATAAGGGCCTGCGGGGTACGAAGGGTGGCGGCAAGCAAACCGGCAGGTAACCGCAGGGCTTTTGCAGGGAAAAGCCAAGGTGAATGCAGGCTGTTGACCAGCCTTGCTTCCAAGGGACAGCAGGCGCTCTGTTTGCCCAGTTGCAAAAGTACAGGCCATGTTTCAGTGCAGCTGTAGTAGCCTCTGCGCTGGCTCTTGAGAGCAGGGCGCCCCCGCCAGTTTCTGTGAATGCACCACAAGTGCGCAGGTTGACAGTAGTGCTAGCATCGTACCCTTGACCCTTGACCAGCCCTCATCGACACTCACGTGGACAGGTAGCGCTCGCCAAATGAGGGAATGACCACCACAATCAGCTTGCCGGCGTTCTCCGGGCGAGAGGCGACGCGCACAGCAGCCTGCACTGCAGCGCCGCTGCTGATGCCGACAAAGATGCCCTCCTGAAACCGGGGAACAGACAAGGCGCATGACCCACGATCATGTGCGCGTGACATTGTTTGACAGCGACATTGAATGGTGTTCAAGCTGCAACGACACACTAGCACTGCCTTTAATCTCTCTCATCGCTGCCCCCTGACCAGGATTCCCCCAGGACCAGCAGCGCTCACCAGCAAACAGCCTCCCCACCACGTACTGCCGCACCTCCACGGTCAGGCGCTTGGCCATGGCGATGGCATCTTCACTGCTTACACATACAACCTCATTCAGCAACGTTGTGTCCAGGTTGCCAGGTATGAAACCAGCGCCTATGCCCTGCAGCACAGGCATGTATGTACAGGGCATCGTAACAATGAAAGGCGCAAGTGCAAACAAAGGTCTGTCAAAGCGGTGAGCACGGCTAATGCTGCTGGAGTCACTGACCGTCACCAGCAGCGTGTGACAGTGGTGGCATCACAACTTGAAGAAAACCACAGGTAATTGATTGCCCTGACAACCAGACCCCGCCGATGCTGCCGCAACCAGGTCAGCCCCTTGCAGAAACCTCACACCTGGATCTTGTGGGGGCCGGGCTTGCCGCCAGAGATGACGGGTGACTCAGTAGGCTCAACTGCAATCAGCTGCAGGATCAGGAGCCAGCAGCATCACAGGCTCATCAGGCATAGCTAGAAGGAGCAAGCTTCAACTTCTGCTGCGAGCTGCACAAATGTAACTTCAAAGTTGCAGTGTGCAGGGGTGCATGCATGGGTCAATGTTTGATGTGCCACCCCTTCCCTGTCCCTCACCTTGACATTGGGATTCTTGGCCCTGAGGTAGCGACCAGTGCCAGTGACAGTGCCGCCTGTGCCGACACCGCCAATGAAAATGTCAACCTTGCCGTTGGTGCCCTCCCACACCTCAGGACCAGTGGTGCGGAAATGGACCTGTGGGCAGTGCACAGGCAGGTCATCAGGCAGGTTTGTGGGCATGAGTGCAAGGATGGATGAGTACAACAAGGGCCGGAAACATTTGGGCTTAATCCTGCAGAGGTGCCACATGGCAACCGCAAGCCCCTGCTGCCACCGCATGCGTCCTTTTTGAGACAGCCCCAAAGAATCTGGCTACATGGCTTGCTCCAACCCCCCGATACTCACTTCGGGGTTTGCAGGGTTCTGGAACTGCTGCAGGATGTAGCTGTTGGGAGTGGCATCAGCCAGCTCTTGCGCCTTGGCAATGGCGCCGGTCATGCCCTTGGCAGGGTCAGTCAGGACCAGCTTGGCACCAAATGCCCTACCGGTGTGAATAGGAGAAGCAGGGTGCAGTGAGGTCAGCGGCTCGTGCGCTAAACCCCAACAGCAAAAGGAAGCAAAGCTGCCCTCCCATGCAGCGACAAAGGTCCCGTCAACAGGTCAGCTTTGCCCGGCATCAACAATAATCCACGCCAGTCCCTCATTCTACACCTCTGCACAACACTTACTTCAGCAGCACGCGCCTCTCGGTGGACATGGACGCAGGCATGGTGAGGATGAGCTGGTAGCCCTTGGCAGCGGCCGCAAAGGCCAGGGCAATGCCGGTGTTGCCGCTGGTAGGCTCAATCAAGACAGTCTGAGAGGGGCGTGTCAGCACAAAGCCAGTGCTGGGTGGGCGAGGGCCTCAAGTGAATGCAAGATATTGATCTGCTGGTTGCCCGTTCCCAGCATCAGCTCCGTACAGTCTGGCTCTCACCTTGCCAGGGAAGATCATGCCGGCCTTCTCAGCATCCTCAATCATTGCCAAACCAATCCTGTAACAATGGGCATTGCCAGCAGGATGTGAAGTGGAGCGTATGCGGGCTGCATGCTGTTAGGTGGCGCAGCGGCCGGCTCACCTGTCCTTCACGCTGCTGCAGGGCTCCATGCTCTCCATCTTGGCAGCGATCCTGGCATGGCAGCCTTTGGTGACCTTGTTCAGGTACACGAGCGGTGTGTTACCTGTGCGCCATCACAAGAACTGAGGCTCATGCCCAAGGTATCGACTGTGCACTTGATGGCCAGGCCGCGACACACGGATATGCATGGCGCCTGTAATGTGGCATGGCGCTGGTGCCGGTGCACGCCTGGTCGCATTGCCGTGTGCAACTTGCCACCCAGTGCACACGCACCGATGGTTTCTGTGATGCTGTTGGCAATACCGCGCTTCTTGCGCAGGATCTGCAACAGCTTGGCGCCTGCAAAGCCCACACCAATGCCCAGAAGGCCAACTGCACAAGATACTAGCGCCGCAGCGCCCTTGCCGCTTGGGGGGGAGGAGGAGGTCTTGGACATGGTGCGGCGATGTTGCGGAGGACTATGATGCTCGCGCAGGCCACCATCTTGCACCTGCTATCCCACACTTTCAATTTTCATATTGCAGGGATCTTTGTGCAGTCGACGTTTCTATCCACCCTATCCTTTTAGAAGGCTGGGTATGCCAAGCCAGATCTGACAACCAGGCTATGCCGGCCTTGCCAGTTCGTCTTGGGTGTTGAATTTGATAATTTGAATTTGGCGTGTTTCACAAGCACGGTGCAGGAGACACTCTCCCAAAGCAAGACAACGAGGTGCCATGGGCATGGAGCAATTGCACGCCACCAGGTGTACGAACAGCACCTGCACAATGTGAGGCTAAGGTCCCCACCATGGCGCAGCCCACATCACGCTATCTGTGCTGGCAGCTCCATGGAATGCTTCAAACGCCGTGTTAGTCTCCCACATATGGCCTCACAATCACAGGTCACTGTTGCCGTTTGACACTGCACTGAATGCGAGGTTGGTCCACTTGTGGACCAGCAACCCAGCACCCATGCCCTGACCTCTTGCATATCATCAGCAACTACCTTCGCTGGCCTGCGTTGCTGATGGCCAACACCAGGTGCTATGGACGCCGACACTGTTTCTTTGGGCTGCTGCTTGGGAGCGACATGACATCCCAGCTCAGATGCACTCTTTTGCTAGCAGAAATGTGGCATGCGAGTCCACTAAGTAGGAAGTTGTTGCAGGCGGAGAGTGCTCGGCTGACGGTGCACTCCGGTCGAACACGGCCGTTGTTCTTACGGAGGCCGCGGCTTACGGAGATAGTGCGGTCTTGAAAAATTTGGTCGTTGTCAGGGCCCACACATGCTGACGACTCAGTCGTGACGTGCAAAACTTCCAAGAGGTTGCTTAATACAAGGCGTCCGCACCTATAGCTCCTGCACTCCACCGACCACGAAGGAGCATCCTTGCAGCAGCAGCAGTTCGAGCTGCATCGTCGACCTTGGGCTTCGTGCAAGGGCCTGGACAGCGCGCTTGGTCAGAACGACAGGCTCCGCAGCACCGCGGCCAACCAGAGGCACAAGCAGCAGTGCGCAAGGCTGCGGCGCAAACGTAGTCCAACGCACGCGTTCCTTGGAGTTCGCAGCAAGGCAACATGGTGGCCCTTGCACACGAGGTGGGCGTTGTTGCCAGACCAGCGTGGCCACGTCGGCCGCCAGGCGCTGCAGCTTGCAGAACCGACAGCTTTTTTTCACAGGCGCACAGCTAGGCACGGGACCAGCGCCCGTGGTGCTCAGCTAACGCTTTTGGGCGCGCGGCTGTGTTGCGGCTGTGTTACCACGTACACGGCTGCTGTCGCCGAGCCGGCGTGGGCAGCTGAGCAGCCGCCTTGCGTGCTGCTGTGCTCTGCGCCCGCCGGCGGCAGACTGGCCCATTGCCTGTGGATATCTTGCCCTGAATCCTGCCTGCCATGTCAGACACGATGTCAGCGCCGCTCTCCTGCCAGCTGAAATGCACACGTTTGCCGCCGCCATGTGCTTATCTGCAGACCCTGAATGGCGGTGCACAGCTGCAGCAGCAGCAGGCGACCCCTGCAGTGCCCGCAGCCAAGATTGGGTTTGTGCTTCCTGCCAGTGTTGCGACCGAGCTGCTGACATCAGGCATCAGCGTCAGCACCGCCAACACCGCCACCAACCCTCTGGGTCAGTGCTGCTTCGCTGCGGCTCAGTCCAAGCTCGCGCCTGCCATGAAGCAACGTGCCCCGTCTTTGACTCTGATGGTGACATATGTCGCTCTCTTTTGCTTGTGGTTGTTTCCGCCTGCAGATGTGGTGAAGGTGCGGCTGCAGCTGGAGCGGAACCGTGTGGCCAGCGGGGATGCAGGCACTGGCGGCAAGCCGCCAGGCATGGTGAGTCATGCTGACGGGGCAGGGTCGATTGTGTGATCATGGTTCGCTTCGTGGTCAGCCCTCTGTTGCTGTCTGTGCAATCAAGGCAACCGCTGACAGCTTCCATTATTTGGCGGTCGGTTGTGCCAGCCGGGGGTTGGTTAGTTGTTGTCAGTTGTTCCGTGCCCGCGCCCTGCTGTAGCCACTTGAGCTATGCATCAGTGGTTGAGCGGCACCATCACCACACCATCACAGCAGCGCTGCACGCACTTGCCCGCCATCTGCAAAATCCTACCAACCAGCCATCGTCCCGCTGCTACCTAGGTGCGCACCGGCCTCAACATCGTCAAGGGTGAAGGTGTCACGGCACTGTGGAGCGGCCTGGGACCAAGCTTGGCCCGTGGCTTCTTTTTTGGAGGTGCGTGACAAGTACCACCAGCATATCACAGCAGAGTTTCAGTCAGTTGTGGTTGTGGCTCGCACACATCGGTAGCATCGGCAAGCCTGCCTGCTGCGCCAGTCTGCAATGCAACAGCTGCTGAATCTGTGCTGACGCGGCGTATTTATGCAGGTGCCCGCCTTGGCCTGTACACGCCCATCAAGGCAGCACTGTGTGGTGACACCAAGCCATCGCTTGAGATGAAGGTGAGAGGAGGGGCGTGCATGAGGTTATTGAGGTGGGCACTCTCATGTCTCACAGCTGCTTGAGTACAGCAGTCACGTACGTGGTCCTGCAGCGCAAATAACATTTGTGGGGCCAGCGTGACCTTGCCTGCTGTCCCTGTCTCCCTTGTTGCAGATCCTGAGCGGCAGCCTCAGCGGCGGCCTGGCCGCGGCAGTCACCTCGCCCATTGAGCTGATCAAGACGCGGCTACAGGCGGCTGGGGCGGCAAGGCGCATGGCGGTCGCAGGCGCAGGGTCGTCGGGCGCTGCGATCATGGTGGAGCCACCACGCTCCTCTATGGGCGTTATCCGCGCAGTGGTGGCAGCAGACGGTGTGGCAGGGCTATGGAAGGGCGCGATGCCTGGCCTGGTGAGTGGGAAAGGCAGAGGTGAGAGGAGTTGTGGCAGAAGCCATGTTAATGGATTCAAGGCTGTAGTTATCGATGCATGTTTACTCTCTTCTATCTGCGCTCCCTTGCCGCCCACAGATCCGCTCGTCCATCCTGACAGCGTCACAATGCGCGACGTATGATGAAGTCAAGCGTCGCGTCGTCCAGTACAGCGGCCTCAAGGACGGCTTGCATGTGCACCTGAGCAGCAGCATGATCGCAGGCCTCGTGACCACCACCATCACCAACCCGATTGATGTCATCAAGACGCGCATGTTCACCGGTGAGCAATGAGGGCCGAGCATGATCCGGGGGGGCGGAGACACGCAGCCGCATTGACAACCTCCTTGAGGTGTCGACGCTGCGCAAACATGACGCACCTAGCTGTTCTCATGTGATTCCTCCTTTTGCATGCCATAGGTGGGTCCAAGTACAGTGGCGCCATTGCCTGTGCTTCGGATGTGCTTCGCAACGATGGCCTGGCTGGCTTCATGAAGGGCTGGTCCGCAAGCTATGCACGCCTGGGCCCACACACGGTGAGCGCCCTGGGACTGGTTGTGACGGGCCTGAGAGTATGATGTCTGGTCTGCACGCCTGTATGCGTACTGAGTGGTCAGTTGCTCATTCGCGACCGCATGTCGAGCGCCAGGGTGCCACTTTGTGCTGCCTGTCGCTGTCTCTCCCAGACGCCTTAGCTTGCCTTTCGCCCTTGCCTCCCTCACGGCCGCCCCCGCTGGATGCTTTTCCATGATGCCATATTGTTCTTCGCTGCCGCAGGTCATCATGTTTTTGACAGCCGAGCAGCTGCGCCAGTATGCCGGCCTAAAGAGCTTGTGAGCAGCCCTGTGCACCCACTTGCTCACCCTTGGCCCTTGGATGGCTGTCCAAGCTTGGCGGGCTCCCCAGACAGAACAGGCGCAACGCAAACCGTACGTGCGCTCGAAAGCGAGCAACAGCAGCTTGCTGTCCAATTTTTGTCTATCTTGACCAGCCTTCCGTCCTGTCCCAGCTTTGCCGCACCCACTGAAGCACTTCGAGGATGCCTTGAGCGGTTGCTCAGGGGCAACAGCTGGGCAAGGTGCACACTGGAGGCGCGCTGGCTACACATGAACCCCTTTTGGCGGACTTGCGGCATCCCACTTGCTCCAGGATGCTACTCGTGCATAAGTGTGCTAGGTGGACGCGGTTGACGCTTGCCACCATGTGATGTGCCGACTGCGCTAGAGCGCTCAGCTTGAATACCTGTGCTTTGTGTTGGCCCTGTAATGCTGTTAAGCTTCAGCTTCAGCTGAAGTCCACTTTCCACCTGTGGGCGGCTTGCTTGCGAATGGGGCGCTGCACTTGTGGGCAGTGCGCACTAAGCATGCACCCAATGCAGACAAGTGCACACCTGGATGCGTCAGACAGCAGAACCAGGACCTGGCCTTTGTAGGCCGGCAGCGGCCCAATTTTGTTTTTACACGTGCACTGATCTTCTTGCATGCAACGCTGTGCTTCAGCTGACTGACGGAATATTTTGAACGGGTTTCTTCAATCGAGTAAACAGCCAAGCGTGACGCCGTAAGCTACTCAATAACACATGTATGCTCTCAGATATCTGTACCTGAGTTGGTGAAGGAAAAAACAAAAGTGAATGCAACCTTGTTTGTGGCGCCCAACATCAGTAGCATGGCATTCAAAAAATACTGGCAGTCGCATGCCGTAAGATCTACACTCAACCGAGAGCCGCCCCTCCCTGCCTGCTGTTTTCACCCCCAAATCTCAAGGCAGATCCCATGGCGACGGGAGCAGGGGGCTGCCGGAGGTACTGCCGCCAACAGAGACGTATGCTGTGCCTGCCTTGTCAGCGTAACTGCCTTCACCACCGCTGCGTTTGGAACCTTGTGTCTCCGTCACTGCTGTTGCCAGCTCAAGGTTGGAATGGGAGGCAGGCGAGGGCAGTTGGCTGGGAGGCATGGGGCCCTTCAAACTGTCAAGAGGCACGCGCCAGGGGTCAAACGGCTGCACAAGCCCTGCTGCCGCTGCTGACATGTCAGACATTGCTGCTGACGACCCCCTGCCTGCAGCAGACGCTGTGCCGCTTATACCGTTGCCCCCGCTTGCACTGCCGCTCCGCCCGTTTGCAACTCTGCCCTGCGATGCTGCCGCTGCCAAGGAGGGTGTTTCGGCAGCACTGCGTGCCCGTGTCTGGCGCACCCCTGCCATCGTGCCGGCGCCGCCCTCAGGCTCGAACCTGGTGGACATCCCAAACCCTGACCCCCGTGCCACCCCAAGCCCTGGCCTTGCCCCTGTAGCCTGCTGGGCGCTTGGAATCTGCGATGGCGGTCCCCGCCGGAACTGAGACGGCAGCCAAGCCGCTGGCAGCACCCTGGGCGCTGTGAAACCCAGAGGCGGCCGTGTGAACAGGCCCGCTGACTGGCGGGAGGGCAGCGGCGGTGGCGGCGGCGCCCCCGGCGCAGTGAAGAACAGCCACCAGCGACGCTGCGGCGGAGGTGCTGGCGCAGGCACAGGGGCGGGGGCTGGGACGAGCGGTGTCACCGGCATGGGTGGAGGAGGTGTGGGGGAAGATGGTATGCCCACCCTGCGCTCCCACAAAACGCGCGCTATCGCCTCTGGGGCATCCGCTGGCACGTCATCGGGCCCTGAACCCTCGCCTCCTTCCCAAGTTCTCTGTGGGGGCAGCACTGCAGCAGCAGGGATAGGCACCGGCTGCTGTGGCACAACAGGCACCCGTACCGCGGCTGCAGGTTGCGCTGTGGAGGCCGAGCGCTGCCACAATATGGGCCCGGGCGCTTGGATTCCCTCTGCAACGTCGTCGCCGGCGCCCTTGCTGCCTGCCTGCGTGTCACCTGAGGGCATCGTATCTGAGCTGCTGCTATCGCTGCCGCAACCAACAGCGCCACCGGCCACACCAGACGGCAGGCAGGCAGACAAGCTGGAGGCGGATGAGGGTAGCACTGAGGGAGGGCCGTTGTCCAAAAGCCGCTGAAGCCGAGGGCCTGCCTTCACGCCATCCTGCGCCGCTTTGCCAGAAGCCATTGCCCCTCCAGCGCTGCCGCTGCCACTGTCAGTGACGCTGCTGCCACCGCTTCCGCCTCCATTCTGAACACCGCTGCTACTATTACTGCTGCTCGCTGTTGCAGGCGAAGAGCCTACAGCAGCCGTTGAAGCCTCCGTCCCGCCCGTGATGTCCACACTCTCTGCATCACCCTTGGAACCGCCGGCAGCCGTCGTCGCAGACGCCCCTGTTGACTGTGTTTCGCCCGCTGCCCCAGCCGGCGCTGTCCCAGCATCGCCCTCCTGGCCCTCACCCTCGCCACTTGTAGCCACTAGCACTCCCGCAACCGCAAGGCCCCCCGCCGCCAGCGTCAGGGCCATGGTTGTGCGGTCAGGCAGGACACCACTGTCCACCACACTGTCGGCTGCGGACTCCAGAGCATCTGCTGCGGCATCTTGCAGTGACGCCATCGCTTCGCGGGCTGCCTCAGACACCACCGTGCCCGCTGAGCTCAAAGCTGACTGTGCAGCAGTCGCCACCGACGCTCCGATACCCGACATGATCCCAGCTGGCAACAACTGCCCGCTGCCATCGGTTCCTGTGCCATCAATGCTTCCTGGCTGCACGCTGCTGTCTGCGCTGAACTCATCAAAAAGCAGAGACTCGGGGGGCTGCGCAGCGCCCGCATCCAGCTGCCCTGCCTCTTCTGGCATGAAGGGCGAGGCGAAGGGCCAGGAGGGGAGCTGCGGCGATGGCAGCTGGGGCAGAGAGGGCAGGGCAGGGGCAGGTGGCAGCTGAGGCAGCGGTACCGACGGCAGGCCTGGCACTTTCAGGCCCGACAGCCAGCCGCCTGCTGCAGCATCAGAGCTGCCGGGTTTGTCGCTGCCTCCTGCTACTGCTGCTTTGCTGCCTGGTGTCGCAGACAAAGAGGAGGCTGAGTCACCTGGGAAGGCAGAGGCATCCCCGGCCGCTTGCTCCATGGGTTCAGAGGAGGGAAAGGGAGGCAGCGCTGAGCCACCCATCAACCTCTGCATCAGCTCCCGAGTGCCATCGGACGCCGTGGGGGAGGACGGCTCCTCCACTTCATCGTCAAACACATATTGCCGCGCTGTTGCCGTCCTCGTCCTGCCGTCCTCGTCCTCGTCCTGCCGTTGCGCGGCTGTAGCGCCGTTCAATCGTTCTTGTGGTGTAGAGGGGAGTTGCGAAGTTGGGCTGGGCAGCAGCTGGGGGCTGCGCACCTCGGGGCTGCGGGTTCCAGATGCACCTGCATCCTCGCCTGCAGATCTGCCTTGTTGCGGCCAGCTGGAGGGCACCACTGCACGCCGTCCCTCGCTGCCATTGTCCTGCTGCTGTGCCGATTCCGCATCCCTGCGCTCTGCCGCAAGCTCCTGCTCCTGCGTCTCATCCTCCGGCTGCTGCCACGGCAGATTCGGCCAAGGCGCGAGGCTCCTGCTTCTGGCACCATAACCAGCACCTGCGTTGCTGGTGTTGTTGTTAGATGTAGCCTGATGCTGGCCGCGTGGCTGCTGCAGCATCACATCATCCAGCAGTTCGGGCGCCCCCTTGCTGCCGGTGAGGATGTCGTCCAGCATCTGGCCAAGCTCTTCGCTGGGAACTGAATGCAGTCGCTGGCTGAACTCTGAAACAATGAGGCGCTCAATTTTGTCGCGGCGCAGCGTCACGTATGCGGCGCCGGCTTCCGCCGCAGTCGCGCGCGGCGGTTGCAGCGCCATGGGCGAGCTGATGAGCAGCGCTGCAGCTGCAGATACAGCTCCAGCAGCGCCGGCGCCCCTGCACGCCTGCTGCGTTGATGATGAGACCCCTGGCGCTGATAAAGGCGCATGGTGCGCTCGTGCGGACGGTTTCTGCCGCTGGCATGCAGCGCTCCCGCGGACGGTGCCTGCTGCAGGTGTTGGGGCAGGCTGCGGCGCTGGTGCTGCTTGCTGTGGCGTTGCATCGCGGCCGCTGCCGGAGCTGGCCGGCCGAGTGGTGGACAGCCGCATGGCGTTGCCCTGGCAAGGGCGGGCTGCGCGTGCACCTCGCCTGGTGACTATTGGTACGTTGCGATGCGCATGCAAACGCCAAGGTTGTGCCCAGTGCGCGCTGAGGCCCCGATGGGACAGATAGCAAGCTACCTGCGGCACATATCGGCGCCCAAAGTCACAAATGTGTTATACTTGCAGCGGTGCAACGTGTGCATCGCTCCGTGTAGCATGCAAGAGACGCTTGCTGACCTGGCCGACTCCACGGCGAAAATAACGCTATTGCTGATACAGGTGGGCAACGCAGGGCCCTGCCCGCTATCGCCAGCACATATGCAAGACCGGCTTGATGTGCAGCGTAGCCACACAGTGTGAACTATTTTTGCCGTGCTGTTTCCCCGCTTCCCTGTGAGCGTCGCACATACAGTTGTTTAAAGCACGGCCTCACTAGCAAAGCCCTTGCCGTGCATGGATAAGCTCAGCGCGCCAGTGGCGCAGCAAGAGGATACGCAGCGGCAGCGCGGCGAACAGAGTGATACCGGGACGGCAGTGCATGAGGCATTGGGAGGAGGATATGTTGCACGTGGGCAGCGATTGGCACAAGACATAGCAGCCGCGCCTGGTGGCAACGTCCAGCTGGATCCATCAGCAGCGGCAGCAGCAGCAGCGTCCCTGGCCAAGGCCGCAGCCGCAGCGGCTCAGCACATGCAACACATGCAGCATGCAGCAGCACCACCACCGGCACAGCAGCCTGTGGCAAGCAGCAGCGGCCTGTGGGGCTCTTGGGGCGCCACAACGTCGTGGGGCCTTGCTGCGCTTGGAGACAGGCTGCAGGAGGTTGCTGCAGGTCAGCCGAAAGAATGTGGCCAGCCAGCTGTAACTTGGACCGCACCCACCTACCACTGATGCAATATGCAATGTGGCCCACTAATGCAATATGCCCCTATATTATATGGGGGCATTGGCATGACATCACATGCTGGTGTAAGGGCAGCGGTGGATGTTGTGCATGCAACGCTGAGCATAAATGTGCACCAATGCTCCACCATCATCCCCTGCTGCTGCATCTCGGTACTGCGCTCTCCCTCTGCTCCAGGCGCCGTGCGAGAGCTGAAGTCGAGCGTTGAGGAGTTCCAAGCAGCACTGGTGGAGGTTCCCGGAGGCACAACGGCGACGAACACCACCCGCGCTGGTGTTGGGAGTGCCGTTGCTGACGCCAGCGCTCCTGCTCTGGACGGAAGCGGCACTGAGGCTTTTGGGGCTTCGGAGGATGCTGCTGGGTCGGTGATTGACAGTGTTTCAGAGCAGCTGCAGCGACGGCAGGCAGCAAGGGAGAATGGAGACAAGGATGAGGGCACAGCTGGCGAGGGCAGCGGCGGGGACGCCCAGTCTGAGGTGGCGCACACAGTGGGAGATGCAGGTGCGGCGCAGGCGGCGATGAATGCAGCGGCTGCGACCACGTTGGTAAAGGGCTACTTGTCGCGCCTGGAGCGGGGACTGGAGTCTGTTGGACGCAGCGCTCTGGTGTACCTGGAGGAAGTTGTGGGGGCGTCGGTCGTGGGCGGGGGGGCAGCGGGGGGAGCGGCGAGCGACGGCGATGCCGCGTTGGCGCTGGAGGGCACAGCGGTTGGAATGGTTGGCGCAAGTGCAGCAACTGCCGCCGCTGACGACGTGACAGAGGGCGAGGCACGGGGCGCAGGTAGCGCACCCGCAACTTCCTCTGCGGGTAAAATTGTCGTGGCTGAGCTTGCTCCCCCATGCTCCTTTGAGGAGTTCCTGTCGCTGTACGGGGGGCGCACCGCTGCAGACGACCTGCTAGCTTTGAGCAGGGCATGTATGGACGCCTGCGAGCGAGCACGGCCCGCGCTGGGCCTTGAGGGGCAGGTGAGGTGGCATGGCTGCAAGTGTATGCAGTGCTCTGACATTACTGCACTGTGTCAAACACTCCAGGAAACTTGTTCATCACCTGACAGAAAGCTGCTGAAGATTTAAGACAGTTTGGCTGTTATGATTGGCCCGGTCACAGGCTGCGCTGGACGAGCTCCTTGCGCTCCTGCAACCAAAGTTTGAGGCGCCTTTGACTGACGACGAAGCTGAGGGCGATGCAGACAGCGGAGACGACGGGGAGCACACAAGGATTGAGGAGGGCCTTGCGGAAGTTGGGGGAGAGGGGGATAGTGCTGGGAGCGCGGGACCTGCGAAGGATGGGTCGCGGCGCATCACAAGGGAAGGCAGCAAGGAGGGTAAGGCAGCAGGGGAGGCCGAAGGGACTGAGGCGGACGCTGGCCTAAACGAGTTCTGGGAGGAGGTTCAGATGCGGTACGACCCTGTACGATATATGGTGTCAGACAGCTTGAATCGCTGCGCTGCAGTCCAGAGGGCGGCAGGGGCGGTTGTGACACAGGACGAGGATGCTCAGCAGCAGGATGGGCAGCGTGGGGGCGGCAGCGCAGCCGCCGATGGTGAGGCGGCAGAGGCGGGCGCGGGGCTGCAGGCACCAGAGCAGGACGAGCATGAAGAAAGTGTGGCAGAGGAGTATGTGCGTCTGCGAGGGCAGCTGCTGGACAACGCGGCCAAGCGACTTGCACAACTGTCGGCAGGGCAGGTGGGTGATGGAGGAGGCAGCGGGTGGGTGACGAGGGTTTTGGATACAGCTTGGCAGGCGCTTTGCGTTGAAGGCAAGGTTATTGCTCATCAAATTGCGCTGGGGAAGGGGATGCAGGGAAGGCAAGGATAGTATTCTGTGTGGCAGGGGTTGGGTTACGTGTTTCAGATGGCTTGGCCCACGCGTTTCAGATGGCCAACCACGAGTTCGTTCACTTCCAAGGAAGTGCAGCGCCTCAGATTTTATAAGCCCAGCTGCCCTCTCTTATTCCCTTTGCAGGTTCAGATCCTGCTAGACCTAGGCGCCAGCCTGGCAGGACCTGCACAGCTACCGGGCACCTTTCAGGCTCTGGCTGCGGCGGCAGGAGACATGCCATGGCCACCAACAAGCACACAGCAAGCCACTCTGCTCAGGTGCGATAGGTGTTTTTTTGGGGGGGGGACAAGGGCATTGCAATGTTCTAGAATGCCGCGCGTGCAGCACCAACTCCTTCGCTTGGCCGTACAGCGGCTTTACATTGTTTCGTCGCAGTGAACATTACTGAACTGCCACCATCAACCTTCCGCCTGTCAACCACCACGTTTCAACACCGTGCGCGTTGCATTTGTGCAGGCGAACTGCTGCTCTGATGGCTTATGACATGCGCCAGGTTTTGGCCGCCTATGCAGCGGCTGCCCAGCTGGGGGCAGACGGGCGTCCAGCCACAGGAGCGGCACCTGATCAACGTGGCAACCCAGAGCAGGGGCGAGGCGAGACAGAAGCACAGCAGGAGGGGCAGGCAGGTGACGCGGGCCGCTTGCATGAGGCCGGGGGGCAGGCGCTGCATGTGCTGCATGAGGCATTCGTATCCCTGGTGCACTGTGTCGCGGTGCGGTACGCAACGAACAAGGCAGGACATGCAGCAGCCGCAACAGCAGATGCTGCACCTGTAGCGGTCAAGTAAAACACCTGTGTCTGTTAGAGTCCAGCTGTAATTTCATCCTGTAAGGTCTGGGAGACAAATGGCAGTGCACCAATTCTGCAGAATTACAAGTAGCAACCTGCGACAAAGGACACGAAGGCGGCAGTGCTGCGCAAGACACATGGATGAACTGACCGTCGTCCTGGCCTGTGATATCGACTTGCGCTAGCTGAGAAATGGGCTTCACCACAGCTTCAGTAGGCGCACTCCATACTGAGCAACTTGCTCATGCAAGATGCAGGCCCTGTGCCACAGAGGATGGCCATGGGGTCGATAACCTTGGGGACACCATTTGACTTGTCGGGCATCGGCCCATTGCCGTATTGCGTTCAATAAGGTGGCAAGCAGGCGCGCTGTCGACTGCAACGCAGTTTCAACCCAGATTTTGCTTGATTCCTCCACCCACACAAGCCATTCACACCCCTGGAGTGAATTTTGAGCGCGCCCTTGGCGCCCTGGAGCAGTCCACAGGCAGCGCAGAGGCGCGTCCACGTCGCCGAGCAGTCGCGGTGAGCTTTGCAGCGCGCAGGGAGGATGAATCACATCTTGGGGGGCGGGTCCCCCCTGTGGGCGAGGTCCCCCCTGGCACCCAGGCCCAAGTCCCCCCCCAGGCCGGCCCAGTGGGAGAGGCCCCTCCCCCAGTGGTGACCCAGCTGTCAGCCAGGAACCAGACCAGCCGCTTGTGGGCCGCTTCAGCGCTGCATTTGCTGGCATTTGACGCACGCTCCCTGCTGCCGCGCATGCCCTCACGCTGCCACAGTCAAGTCCAAGCCACCTCATAAGGTCAACACGTGGGTACTTGGGCGCCTGCGGCCGGGCTGTCGATGCTGCCGCCGCTGTCTTGTCCCGCGCTGGCCTCCACCGACTCCCTGTTGACCGCGGGACCTTGCCCTTCCTCGCTCGCGCCTGCAGCCCAACTCAGCCATGCCCAAGGCTGTCAAGGAGAAGGCTCCCAAGAAGGAGAAGACAACCAAAGAGAAGAAGGAGAAGGACCCCAATGCGCCAAAGAAGAACATGGGTGAGTCTCTTGATTGTGTGCTTCGAGAATGAGCATCCCTGATTCTGCTGCATGATGCATATAGGCTCGATGCTAGATAACTTGCACTAGAGTGGCACCAGATCAACGTGGCACCAGATCACCTTCACCAGTGGAGCATTTGCATCACCATGCAGTCACTGCCTGTTTGAACGGGCCGCAGGTGCCTACATGTTCTTCTGTGCTGACAAGCGCGAGTCCGTGAAGGCTGAGAACCCGGAGCTCAAGGTGAGGCAGGCTCCATGCTGCATTCGTTTCATGCCAAGTTGCGTTGTTCAGCGCAAAACTGTTGTGCACTCGGTCCGAAGTCCACTAATGCAAAAGTACTGGCCTATGCTCACAGAATATGCCTGCACATCTGCCTGCAGGCCACTGAGATCGCCTCCAAGCTGGGTGCCCTGTGGAAGGAGCTAGACGACAAGGGCAAGGAGAAGTACAACAAGCAGGCAGAGGTGGGCTTGCTGTTATTGCAAGGCTGCTGCATCAATGTCTGTGCATGTGTTTGCATGTGGACTTGTGGCTGCATGCCCATTGTCTGACGCACTCACTTGCTTCTTGGATGCATGGTTCGCATGAAGGCTGACAAGGTGCGGTACCAGAAGGCCATGGAGGAGTACAAGGCTGACGCCGAATAAAGCGGCTGTCTGCGGGTTGGTGTCACGACAGTGGACGCAAGCGCTGCGCACCCTGACAACCCTGCCATAGCAGCACAAGGACCATGGAGACGCACTGCATGACATGTTGTACAGCAACAACGCTCCGCTGCCATGTTTGTGCTGTGCACGTCCCCGACTGTGGTCGAGCGCTCTCCACGGTGCTGCCACCATCGTACTCCATGCCTGAGAAATGGACCGTGCTTGAACGTGAAGTTTCACACCTCTGACACTTGAAATGCTCGACCTGCTGACGATGCATCCACTTGTATTTCATCCATGTCTGTCCTTGAGGACGCGTTTGACCACTGACAAATTGGCCTATGCCCAAACCTATTGCCTCTCGCTGTTGATATATTACAGCCATCCATCGTGTTTCAAGGTGCTGCCTGCACTCTCGACCTCTCGCTGGCCCCTTGATATCATATCAATGATATGGTTGTTTTGGAGGGCGCGACAGTTCAGGTTGGCTACATTGCGAGCAGCAGTGGTTGACATTGGTCAGGTTTGCTGATAGATCAGCGAGGTTTCTGTCTGGAACCCACAAATGGCGGTCCAAGGAAAGGTAACCGAAGGTTGAGCCAGTCTCACAGATCCTTGATGTTGGCTTTCTGGTTCATGCTTGCTTGGGTTATGCTTGAGGCTATGGGCAACTTGGCGGAGGTCAACAAGGCATCAAGGTTGCTACAACCAACTCCAGAAGCTTGAAATAGAATGGTTTAGGTGGTCCAAGAAAGCAGCTGAGTCAATACCGTGATCACATCCAACCAAGAGCTCAGACTCTTGGCTGCAAGCAAACATTGCACGCACAGGACCTGTAGCTGATCTGACACCAAATATCTCAGTCGTGCGCCATTCAGTCATGCGTCATTTATTATCGATATCAATGAAGCTGTGAGTCCCGTCCCATGTTGGGCAACTGGCTGCCCTCAGGAAGTCACATGGTAGCTGCTCCAGCTTCTGTACCTTGCCCGCATCTCATTGTTGGATGAAGCAATTATCACAATCAGAAACGGCGACCAGCAAGCCATCAGATGCACCCAGACACACAGTCAGCTGCTTTGCCAGCCCCATTGAGGCAGAGCCAGGCATAGGCCGTTCATAACCGACTGACTGGTTGATCCTCAAGCGCTGGCACTGGCCACAAAGTCGCGCAGCTGCTGCTCCAGCTGCATCACCTGCCAAGTCGCAAAGTTTGACAGAGCGCCAACGGCCAAGCCGTTGTAGCTGCGTGGGAGCGCGCACACACAGGGCATGGTGGCAGGTGGCCAGATGAGTTGGGTTAAATGGCCATGTATCAGGCCATGTTGGTATGTGCCTGTGCCAGGGCATCTTGGACCATAGAAGACAGCACAAACATTGCAACCCTAGTGTGCAAACCTCTAGCCAGCGACAACCTCAAGTCCCTGACATGCTGCACTTCTGCCCCTGCAATATGTTAAACAAGTATCTGGCACTGCTTACTTGAAGGTCAATATGTTGAAGAAGGGGAAATCAACCAGCTCATGCGTTTGCAGAGGGTGCAGCCTAGCCTCGGCGATGGTGGTCGGGTCTGAAGAGAGCAACAGGAACAGCAGGGGGGGGCAGAGGCTTGTCCTTTTGGTCAGCGTGGTGGGGATTTGAAGGGTGCTGGACAGGGATACGCAGCAGTTGCGAATCCTCTGAGCCACTTCCCATGGCAGGGGTTGATGGAGGTGACACGATGGGGGTTGCTGGCATTGTTCGAAACACAGCAGGTACCATGTGCACAGACAGTGAAGACAGTGGAACCCACAGCTGCTTCCTATCCAACCCTTCTGCACAGCTATAGTGTTAAGCAGGGCATTGATTGCTTTTGCGTAGCTGGCCCTCCCACCCGCAGACACATGCCTCGTCCCACCCATCTTTGCACAGGCATGCAGATGGCATCCTCCCCGCACGTTGCCCACCCACCAGTGCGGCTCATGTTCAGCAGGGTCTTGGTGGAGTCGTGCAGCTGATCCTCCCACTGGCGCACAACGGCGTTCATAACCACCAGCAGCTCAACCTGCCATGGTCACAACGTACAGCACAAGGTGAGGACCAGTGACATTTACACACCAGGGGCACAGGCACAGGTGCACATGAAAACAAGCTCAAAGTCGTCATACTGCTGACCCATGGATGTCAAGCACGCACCTGCCATCTGCCTGCCTTCTTCCCCACTTTGTGGGGGAAGCTGAGCACGGCACCGCATCCCTTGATCTTTTCACGGCAGCTGTCCTACCCATACACTGGTGACAAGCCGCCCGACACCTGAGCACTTGCAGACTCACCTGCCACCCTCCCGGCACCCCGAGGAAGGCGTTCTCGCGGACGGTGAGGTTGGCGCGGAAGGTGTTGACGGTGCCGTTGCACACGTTCTCCTGGTACTCAAGGAACATGCGGTCAAACTCATCCTGCTCCTCAAACACGCGCGAGGCCTGAGAGAAAGGACAAGGGACGATGCAGGAGCAGGCAACCAGCGTCACAACTGGTGAAAGCTGGCAACGGGGCTGAGCAGCTGCTAGGAAGTTGGGTGGAAGCAGCCGGTCACATTATGCTGCTCCTTGACCTCGCGCTCAACCTCTCCCTTCACCGCTCTACTCCAGTGCCAGCCCTATCCCGGTGCCAGGCCCAGGCCTGCCTTATAATGTGCCAGGTTCAGGCTTGCCCTGATCGGGCGCCAGGCCTAATCCTATGCCGGCCATCACCGTGTTAATCAGCTCGTCAGTCAAGTCGGGGCTGAGGTATGTGTAGCAGTTCACGCAGCGGCCGAACGGCATCGACAGCCCAGAGTTGGCAGCGGACCACCGCTGCGAGTGAAGCAATGCAAGGCAGAGTGGGCACATGCAAGGCCAGGTGTTGGCGGTGGTGCTGCAAGCTTATGATTAATCAGCATGACAGGGGTGTCCCAGAGCTTTAACTGCCCCTCCTATGGGCCTCAGCTACGCTTGTGCGTGGAACAACGGCTAAGAGTACAAAATTTCCGCACTGCTATGCAGCAATTGCTGAACAATGCAAGCCTGCCTGTATCAGGTTAGCGGTCACCACTGCTACCCATTTCACCAGTCATTCACGCGGCCGTCATGCATCCAATCTACAGCTTTGGCCCAGAGCAGACTTTCATTTCACATGGTCGCTCTTGCTCTGACATCTCTGCGTGACCCAAGCAGCAGTAGGAAAACTCACGTCCTTGTCGGTTGTGGGGTCAGCGATGGCGTAGAACAGGAGGATCTTCTTGACCTTGCGCCGCAGCATGGCAATCAGGCCCTGATTGTCGGTGTAGCCGCCGTCGCCAAAAGGGTACAGCAGGGACGAGTAATCCTGCAGCGGGGCGGCAGGGCCTCAGGTCAGACTGTAGAGGATTGGGTCAAGCGGCATGGTTGTGGGCTAGGTGGCAGGGCATCGAGTCAGGTGGCAGGGTTTGCAGCCAGGCAGAAGGGTGCAGGCCAGGTAACAGGGCAGGGCAGGCAGCAGGGTCGCAGGTTGGGCCCCAGGAGGCACAGGGCCGCAGGCCAGGTGCACGGCGGTGGGGCGTGACCGTGTTCTCTTTCCGTTTGACAGACCTCAAAGTTGAAGATCTCGTAGAAGGGCTGCCCTGCAAAGGCGGAGGCCATGGTGCCCATGCCGGGCGCCGCCCTGATGATCTTCTGTGCCTCCACCGCAATGATGCCGCCAGACACGGCCACACGCCCTGCCAGGGGCTGCACGTAGCGGCTGGTCACGGACACGTTCTGTGCGGCAGGCAAGGGGAAGGGGGCGTGAAAACACACTTTTTTGTGCCGGGGCCTGTTGAGACGTCAAGCGGAAGGGGGAAGTACATCGTGTATTGCGGGCAACAGTCAGCAAGCGTTTAAGTTTGCTGCGTTGAGGTGCAAGACGGCAAGAGTGGGCCAAAGGGCGAGGAACAAGCAGTCAGGGGACGCCGCAGGGCAAGTAGTGCCTTGAATGGGTCTCTTAAGCAAGCCTCAGGGTCTTGTCCTGCTCAAGAAATCCTGTGCCTCCCCTCATGTTTGAAAAGATTGGTCATGCATGCTCAGCCGCCGCCCCAACCCGGGAAGCAGGCAGCAATGGTCGCGGCGTTTGACTTCAACAGGCAGGCACATCTTCTGCTTTGAAAGCTACCATGGCATTTGTACAAGCTGTGGGGTGCGAGACCATCAGTGCATGTTACCTGAGGCACGCCCACTGGCAGGGGCTGGGCAGGCGGCTGAGTCAGCTGTGCGTTGAAGCCGAGAGGCTCCACCAAGCCCCCTCCCTTGGCAGCGCTGGCAGTGTAATTGCTGAAGTTGCATGGGGCGCCCGAGTACAGCGGCGTCATCTCGAATGGATAAAACATCTGCTTGCACGCGAGTGCACAAGGAGCACGCGAGCGGTGGTCATTCAAAGTGTGACCGCAATCAAATTGAGTCCAGGGTCAGGTAGGCTGGCAATGGGTCCATACCATGTGTGGACTGGGATGCGCCTTAACTCCAGCGCAGCGTTTGCTTCGCCACATGTACATCACGCACATTGATACATTCACATTACAGGCGCAAAGTGCCGCACCATGTCTTCTGTTGAGTCCAGGATGTTGCCAGTGATCAGGGGGAAGGGGCTGCCTGACGGTAGGCTGTAGACCTGGAGGCAGATGTGGCAAACCAAATAATAAGTGCTGTTGGGCTTGAATGGGCTGATTTTGGAGCACGCGCTTGGCAGTGAGTTTTGTCAAACGCAGGTGCTGCGCAGAAAGTGGGATACACTCCAAAACACGGGCGTGTCGCAACCTTCATGCAGGCATGCTGAGTGCACTGCAGGAAGTTTAGCAACATACTACTCTTCCAATGGTGGCAGCCACGTCACAGGGTAGCAGGCTTGCTCAACTCTGCTCAGCTCCCTGGTCTCATGTCCCCAGCCCATGCGCTCGCCATCCACCCACACTCCCCACACCCAGACGTTGCCCCTGCATGAGCCTTACCGACAGGTTGAGCTGCTGAGCTACAGAGGTGACCTTGCGATGAATCTCGCCCCTTGTGCCACGAACGGTGACCGTTGAGTTCCACAGCCCCAGACCCAGAGGGTTGAGCAGCATGACCGAGATGGCACGCGCAAAGGCCTACGTCAAGGCAAAGAGAAAGCTGTTACTTGAAGGGGCGGGCAGCGGCCGAGGCAGTTGGAAGGAAGCTGGGTTCCCCCAGCAGGGCTCTCCCTGTTCTCCGAGGAGTCAAGGTGCAGGTCCTCTTGAGTTGCACCCTACAGCCCTCGCCCTCTCAGCTAACACTGGGCAGGGAGGTCTGTTGCCCGACCGCCATCCGCGTCGATGCACAGTCAGGGTTGGTGCTCGAGGGTGGTGCGACGCCCAGGCATGGTCGCTTTGAAGGGCACTGCCATGACAGCCCCTTCCCCGCAGCACTTTCGCTGCCACATCCGTCCCCTGCACTCAGTCCCCTTGATTGTGCACATTGCAAAAGCCAGCCTCCCTGGGCTGCCCAGCAATGCGTAGCTTGCTCACCGACTCAGAGCTGGCGTTGAATGACGGAGACAGTGGCGACCACGCCTCGATGAAGGTCTGGTAGAAGTTGGGGTTCATGTGAGACAGCACGTAGCCAAAGGTTTGCTTCCCATGGTTCTGCGCATCAAACGGCAGGGGTGATGCAGACCATGGACTGGCAGGCAGGAGGTTGGTTACGCGGGCAACAGCAACATCAAACCCCTGACTGCAGAGCTCACAGAACTTAGCTGCAGCAGCTGTTCAAGGTGAGCAGAGGCGATAAAGACACCATGGGACACAAGGTAGCGACACAGGTGGTGACAGTAATTTTGGGCCTCCGCAAGCTATGTGAGGGGAAGGGAGGTAGCCCTGAGGCGTGGGTTGGGAAGACTCCCAGCCCTGCAGCCCTCAGGGGTGGCGATGCTTGTTTTAACACCCAAATAACATCGGAAACACAGAACAGAACAGAAACGAAGGATAACCAATGCCAACGCTGCCACCTGCACCAGTCGTTTCCCTTTGCAGCTTAATGACCCCATCTCACCTTGAGGCGGTCAACGCTGGCGCTGCCAGGCGGGTAGTAAGTGCCGAACTTGGCGGACAGGCGGTTGGGGTCTGTGAACGACACCATGACGTTGGCAATGCTGCCGCCTGTCAGGATGTGGGAAGGTGTAGGGACAGGGGTAAGGAAACCGTCAGAGCTTTGAACAGGAGGCGGCTACCAGGGTCGTGCAGCAAAACCTTCATTGAGTATTGCTGGGAGATCAGCAGGGAAGAGAGCAGCAGCCCCGGCCTGTGCACAATGCCATCCAGTGCAGGGGAGAAGCAGGCACCTGACGCGGAGCTAAGGCACCCAGCCTTGTGCAGCAGTGCATCCTGCGCTTGCCCCAGTTCCCCCAATGCAGGCACAGTGCATTGCAGGACCGCAGCAGGCACAGGCCGTGCACCTGATGCGGAGCCAAGGTAGCGCGCCTTGCGCAGCAGCCCCAGTCTTTGCATGCCCCTGAGCCAGCCGATTGCAAGCGACGTCGCACGCAGGCCGCCTCCAGACACCCCGATGCCAAAGGAGCCCTTTGCTTGCAGGTTGGGGATGCCAAACTCTCCATCGCTGAGCTCTGGGAAGACAAAGCCCGGCTGTGTTGCATCACCTAACCAAGGGCAAGGTGTTATTGTGGCATCTGTTGGTGATTTGGCTACTGAAAAATGTGCTCTTAGCAGTGAGGCTTGCCCTGGTCGGACCCTGCTGCCTCAAGCAGGTGTGAAAATCACCCTGAACTCTGATGGAGGATCAGCGTGGTATACTGAGAGCCATGGTGCTGCAGCAGCTCTCCCCCAAGACAAACATCGGAGATTCTGTCATGCTGGTGGCGCAGTCCCGCTGGTTGCATGTTTGACCTTGCATGGTGCTCACGTTGCAATCTCACCTTTCCAGACTGTAACGTTAAAGGGAGAAGGCGGCTGCACGACTTGACCGCCAAGCAGGCTGTTCAGCTGGACTGAGTAGTTAGGCTGCGGCGGCGGGGCCGGGCAGTCTGCGGGCAGAGGGCGCAACAGCCAGCAGGAAAGGACATTGGTGGCTGCATCAAGTGATAAATGATACCGAGCACGGATGATATCATCGCGTTCTAACGCGAGCTTTCGGGTGCGATGGCTTGCTGCATCCTTGACCTTGAGCAACAACAGCAAGGGAGGCTGTGAGCGCCAGCGTCGCTAGCAGTGGCAGCAGCATCGCTCCTGCACAAGCATTGCAGGGTGCGCGTGCCATCTTGTGCTGGCACTCTGCAGAAAGCTTGTCGCCGTGTGTCCGTCGGGCACGCGGGTAAGGCTTCGGGAAGAACTGTGCCAGTCAGGCTTATGCCAGGCACTGCGATGTTGGGAGCAGCACGCAAGTAGTTACAAGAGTGCCATGCAAGGCACTAAAGCTGCACAAGGCATGCGCTAAGGTGCGCTGCCATACCTGCGATGATGGGAGCGGCACGCAAGTGGGACGGCCAGTTGCGTGCCGCTCCGACGCAGAGCAAACCAAAGGCAAGGCGCCCACACTAGTTGGACTGAAATGTCCAACCAAGGGGAAAGCCTCAAGAGCGTCGAAAGCAGGATAAAGGAACGCTAGTCCACAACAGGCACGCATGGAGAGCAGCGCGGCTGGCACAATGACGCGAAAATTCACACTAGTAGTGCTTGCTCAGGTCGAGTGACCAGGACACTGCATGGCAGACGCCGCAGCTGGCAAGAGCAGACCGCGCCCCTGCTGCGTACATGCTCTTGCATGGATTGTGCCCTCTGATTTGTCAGGGAGGGAGGAGCGTGTTGTGCCTTCACGCACAACAGCCTGCCTGACTGGAGCATCAGCACAGGGGCTCCGATTACAAGTGGTTTTCGCCTGCTAATTAGCAGCAGCGATTCACATGCCTGACATACATAATGCAACATCGGCCTCCCCAGCAATGCAAATAAGAAGAGGCCAAGCCTCATCAGGGCACGGCAAGTGCTGCAGAGTCACAGCACAATAGCTATCCTGCAGTCACAGCAAATAATCGTTACCTATCACGCTCTGCCAGTCCTGCCACGCACCACGTGCATCACTTGGCCCTGCCACTGGCCAGGTCGTTCTGCCATTGTCATTTGTGCATGCATGCAGGGCCACCAGAACTTCCCCTGCGCCACCGGTAAAAAGATGCAAGCTGCCTTGAAGCGGTGCACAACAATTGCTGTGCATGCGCATGTAGCACAGGCTCCATTTCCACGGTGACGCTGCCACCACATCACCCAGACGAAAGTAAAAGGTTCGTGCCTTCTCAAGCATCGTCCCCGCCCTTGACAAGGTCCTCCTTGAACTTCTGGGCCAGCTTGTTGCGCAGCGCTGCACGTTTTGCCTCAAGCTCCGCATCGGAGCGCACCTAAAAGCAAGGACGTCAAGGAAAGGTGATGGGCAGATGGGAAATGGGGACTGCATAAAGCAGCATCAAGCCATGCTCAGCTGCAGAACGGGGTGGCCTGACAGCCTCCTCCTCCCCCCTGCGTGAATGTAGATGATGCCTAGGTCAAGCGCAAAGTATTGTTAGGCGCTTGCTCAGCATTGTAAAGCACGATCGGGTGCCTAATCTGCTGCATACCAGCAACCCACACCAACTGCAGCACAGCCCTCACACCTGCGTCGGTGTGGGTGCCAAAGACCGTGGCCCTGCCGTTGCGCCAGAGCCCTGCTCCTTCTTGTAGGCAGCTGTCTCCGCCTCCCTCTCCGCATTCTTCTGAGCCACGAGCTTCAGCTTCTGCTCAGTCAGCCACTGCTGGGTGGTGTCGCTGGTATTGCCCTTGCGCTGCACCAGCATGGCCTGAGACCAGGGTGGAGACAAGCCATGAAACTTAGCAGACAAACTCATACAATGCATGTACAACGACCCAGATGAGAGTTGCATGGGCCCCAGAAACGCCGGTCCCCCTGTGGCGACAAACCCTGCGCTGTCTGCTGGCCAGCACACCTCACAGCCGCACCTGCCATGCCCCAAACCCAGCCTTTCCACATTAGAAAAGCCCACAGCGACAACAAGCACACTTCCCACTCACCCTCTGTGTCTCCGCGGCCTGCTGCGCCGCCTGCCGCACTGCCGCAAGGTCAGCGGGCGCTGGGCCGCCGTCGCCCTTGTAGCCCGCCGCCTTGCGCACGTTGCCGGCCTTGGGCGCCAGCGCCGCCTCACCCGCCGCGGCCAGGTCCTTCAGAGCCGCCGCCAGCACGTGGTTTGCGGATGGCACGTCCTCCGACGGCTTGCGGGGGCCATCGAGGACCACGGAGTCAGGGGCAAGCCGAGAGGCGCCAGGCTGGCGCAGACCCGGGGCAAGCGGGGCAAGCCCTGTCCCCGCCGCAGACGCCCCGGCCGCGGGCTTGGCGGAGGAGACGGACAGTGCCGCAACGCCCTTGGCGGCGGAGTCGGCGGCAGCGGCGCTGGGGCCGAACGCAGCCGTGACGGCGACCTGTGCGGACAGCGCGCGTGCGCTCGCCTCCGCGGCCGCCGCCACAGCCGCCATCTTCTCCGCGGCTGTGTTGGCGCCGATGGACAGCGGTGACAGCGGGTCAAGGGGCGCGGGGGCGGCGGAGGATGCGGAGGCGCCACTTGCACGTGCAGCCCCGGCAGCCGGAGAGAGCTCCGCCTCTGCCAGCGCCATCGACAGGGCGACGGCCTGCACAAAAGACGGTGAGCAGCGTGCAGAATCGTGTCAGATCAAAGTGCTTTCCTAGTGCCATTCACCCACTTCTCCGCACTTCTCTTCCTCACCACCCTCTTACCCAGCCGTCCCTGCCTTCCTATCGTTGTATTCAACAAGACATGCCCGCCCCTACGTACCTGCTCCAGTTCTGCCAGCTCCCCTTCCATGCGCGTCTGGTCCCGCAGCGAGTTGGCAATGGCCAGCGCGATGGCAATGTCCTGTTGCCGTCGACACAGTCAGGCAAACGGTAGACGCGGCCACTAGGAGTTCAGTGCATTGACACACTGTGCAGAGTCTGTGGCTTCACACACTATGCAAACGCCCTTGTACATAAATTGCATGTCACAGCTTGAGCACCTCCCCAGCCTCCTCCTTGCTGGCCTCACCTCATCCTCAATCTGCAGTGCGCGCATGAGCTGGCGCAGGCGGTGCGTCTGCTCCTCGTTTGCATTGAGGATCTGAGACAGCTGAAGCGCCTGCACACATGGTTCGTGGGCAGTGAGGCAGGCTGCATGGCTCAGCAACAGTGGCGAGCGTGCGCTGACGAATGAACCACACTTTGCCCTACACTTTACCCTGTTACAGCTAGGAAGCACTTGCCCCTGACTTGCAAACATGTGTCCTGACCCCTTCCTGCAACAGCCGCCCAAGCCCAGCCTAGCTGCACCCTCACAACCTCTTCTCTCCGCTGACGAAGCAGCTGCGTCTGCGTTCGGCCCGCCCCGTCCCTCACCTCCTCCAGCATTTTGGCCTCGTCCTCGGGCGCCAGGTCAGATGCAACGTCCAGATCTGCACCGCCCACAATCTCCCGCATCGCATCAACGGCTGCCAGTACCTATAATCATGGGTGGTGCAGAAGGACCAGCAACAGGACAGGTACAAAATCAGCAAAAGGTACGTGAAGCCTATTGCTGATGCAGCAGCATCGTGTGGCTAGCTTGCTGGTCAACATCAGGTGCGTCATAAGCTGCAGGAATGTGATTCCAAACTCAGAAGTCTGCACCTTGTGATCCGGTGTGTACTGCTGGCAATTGCTGGCGGTTTTGGGACTTGTTGATGCACTTGCAACGCCGGTGCTCAAAGCAGACAGCAAGAACTGTTTCCTGCCGCTTGTCTTGGGTAGGACCACCCCTGCCCTTGCATCTTGCGTTGCGAATGGGGCCTGCCGCCTGACACACACGACTCACATGACCAGCGCGCTCCCGCCCTTTCTGCTCATCTCACGCTCTGCCCGCAGCACACGCACCTGGTTTGTGAGGTCGATGTTGCGCTTCACCATCATGGCCTTGAACAGCAGGAAGTCGTCGACAGTGAGGATGGTCTGAACCACGAAGCCTGTTAGCTTGTCACTCTCATGCTGCGTGGCAATCACATCATAGAACTCCTGGGGGGTCACACCCATCTCCGTGATGAACTCAGTCAGCAACTGGTCGACGAGGTCCTTGAATTTGTTGTGAATCTATGGCAGGGATGGGGAGAAGGGGCACACGAAAGGGAAGAAGAGGGCCGGTGAGTGAGCAGAAATCATGAGACACGTGTCCCTAATGACCTCAGTCAACAGTCGACCAGGCAAATGCCGAACCTGCAGTGACAGGGATGAGATGAGTGTACGGGATGACAGGTTATTCTAAGTTGCCAGGGAGGGATGCGCCGGGTGTTGGTGTGCTGCAGTTGCTCAAAGGTTAGGACGGTGGCGCACAAAATGCTGGGACACCACGCACGAGCTGTTGCACCAAGATGACGCATTGTACATCGGCAATGCCACGAAAGGTGGCTGGTGCACATCCACTACATGCACCCCCCGCAAAGCTGTGTTTCAGAGATGTGCGTGACTCAGCACTAGCAAAACCTGTGCCCTGATGCTGAACAAGAACCCATCGCTGTGGCGCTCGTTCAGACACTCGACACGCTACCAGTGTCGATGCCACGCCCTCATCCCACATCGCGCCAGACGCACCGGCGTGTATTCGAGCTTGTTCTCTTCGTCAGGGGTGAAGATCAGGCAGTGCTGGTCCACGTACTCCATCACAGGGTTGATCTGCGGGCCATCGACAGCGTCAGGACCTGCATGCGCGCGCCATGTTGCACAACCGCACCCTTCCCCCGAACTAACGTAGAGCGGGCCGCTCAAGAACGACACCACAGCCTCCGCGAGCCAATTGCCGCTCTCTGACATGGCTGCTGGCTGTGTAGCGATGCTGGTGCGTTGGAAGGCGATGCGCAGGGCGCACCCTACTTAAAACCAGTGTGGAACAAAATGCCTTTCTCAGTGCGTGAGGATACAAGTTCACCCTTGGAAACGCTGCTGCCAGAGTTTTTAAACTGCTACAGAATACGTGGTGGCCGATTGGTAGATGGCCAAGCCCCCCAAGTTTCAGGTCGCCCATGTGTGCGATTACACCTGTAACACAACAGTGCCTTGGGCAGTGACTCAAGTCATGGGACGGGAGCGTGGACTCCTCAAACGCAAGTTCAAGGGTCTGTGAACTGTACTGCTGTACTGTACAGGTATGAAAAGAGTTTGGTTACAGGCCCGCAAAAAAGTGGCAGGGCGCCGAAGCTAGCCTTCCCTGCCAACCTAAAGGACGTCATTCCATCAGCATTCGCCTGATCAGCCTGCATCAGGAGGCTTGCCTAACCTGTACAATCACGCTGCCTAGTGCGTCGAAGGCTGGCAAAGCTAGGGAACTGCAGCACATCCCTACCTAAGCACCCATCCGTGCTTATGTACTATCTCAAGACCTTGCTTGCACGCGATGGGCAGTGCAATACCTACATCTGTCCACTAAGCTGCCCTCCATGCAGCAAGTGCCTCGCAAATGCACTGAGCATAGACTGAGAGTGGAGCGAGAACCAGCTCCAACCCCCCCTGGTCCTCCACGGCGGAGTACGCAGGCACCGGTAGGTCTACCCAAGCCTTCTACCCATGCCTGTCCCTACCCGGCGTGCACGGACACACCAGAAGGCAACACTGCAATACTGATTATCACCTTGGAGCAGTGGACACAGTGACATGCTTGTGGCACTGGGTAAGGCACCTGCAGCAAGCTGACTTCCAGCCCAACCTGTCTCACACATGCAACCGCGAATGCCCCTGCTGGCTGTCCTAACATGTAGCCATTCAGGCACCTGACAAAACCCCAGGCTGCCGCCAGATACCGGGACACGCCGAGGGCCCACATCCCTGGTCGTGTCATGTGCCTCCGCAAACGCGTCAGTGTTTCCATGGTCTGAAAGCCATGCTTGCTACAAGCTGTGACACCCCTTCCCTCTGCGCTTGCATCATTCAAGCGAGGCAGGGATGAATCAAGGGAGCCTACGTCTACTTCGACCAAGCTTGAAAGCAGCAGCAGGGCAGCTCCCAAACTTGAGTACTTCACCAACCAGCACCAGATAGGTAGTGCAAGCCAGCCTGCTCACAGCGCGGCAGCCATGGCAACAGGCACCGCAGGCCCCAGCTGAAGCCCTGCCTTGGTCCCTTGGCCCGAGGGAATGATGAGGGTGGCCAGTGTATCCCATTGCCCTGCAGCTGCTGACCCTGCTGTCGTGTGGTCCGGAGCAACGGCTGCAACCTTGGGGCGCAGCCCCAAAGCCGCTTCAGCCGCCATGGCGAGCGTTGAGCTCACAATCATGCTGGGGGCTTGCTGAGAGGCCTCGCCGAGGTGGAGCAGCGGCAGCAGCGACAGGGCGGCCTGGGGAGCGGGGAGGCAGTGAGAGGCCGAGGGTAAAAAGGGGCAGGGGAGGCTCAGGGAGTGCGCATGCGAGGGCTTCCACTCCAAGGCGTGCTTTTGCTGCAGCCGCGGCAGCAGCGATGGGGCGGTGTGTGGTGCAAGCGGAAAGTGGGAGGTTGGGCTTGGTGCGGAGAGGATACACGCACTGGTTGCCTACATTGGAGCTTTATTTTTATGCAGCTGATCGTGCAGGGATGCGCCTGTGCACCACCCACCTGCTGGAGCGGCGGCAGCGCCTGCTGACCACCTCCAGACAGCACTGAGGGCGACGCCTGGCTGCCTCCGGCACAGCTCGGGGACGCGGCGCCAGCACCGGCAGCAGCAACAGCGGCTGCCACGCCCCTCGATCGCCTGTCCACAGAGTACAGTGCAGCGGCGCCGCCCGCACCCTCGCCGCCCAATTCAGCGCCGTAGCCGCCTCCGCCAGCAGCATCAGCAGGGCTTGGCGCGGAGGCTGCGGCCCCTGCTCCCGGCCCCGATTGCTCTGACAGCCGGCGCTTGCGGTTGGGACCGCCGCCGCGTGGCCCCTGCCCTGCCGGACCCCCAGCTGACGCTCCAGCGCCTGCGGCCGTGCGTGAGCCTTGGCCCTGGCTGGCTGGGGCTTGCTCGTTCTGCCCCTCATCGACGTCGCCGCCTCCAAGCGACACCTCTGCTCCAAAAGCGATGCAGCACAGGAGGCAAGGCAGCAAGCACAGCGTGAGTGCCCTGTGCATACCAGCTCTACGGGCAGCTCACAACTGACTTGTCGACAGGTAACAATCACGCACGTGCAAGGTTGGGATGATAGGTGGCCCCCACTTGCAGAGCATGCCCTCTCATGCTTTCCCCTGGGGTGCCTTTCCCTGCCCTTCTCATCCCTCCCCCCTGTCCCTTCCTCTGCTGCCTCACCCTCGCTCTTTGCCGGCGTCAGCGCCAGGCTGTTCGTCCCCAGCTGCGCGTGCGTGTGCCTGCCCTCGTAGGAAATAATTATCTTGCCAGTCTCCTCCGAGCTCCGCTCTACATGCTTGCGCACTGGGCAGCCAGGCGAGGTGCACTTGTAGTAACTGCGGGGGTACATGCTACCCTTGACCTGCTTCTGGCCATACTTGCGCCACCTGCATGCAAGCAGCAAGGCCACACCAGTGAGGCAAAGTGCCCAAACCTTGGACAAACGTTCCACGCTGCTGCCCAGGTCACAGGAAGACTGTAACAACGTGACGCCTCCGTGCACCACATATCATCGATTGCCAGCGGCTATCCCTTGCATACCCTGTCTGACATGCTACAGCAGTGCAAGCAAAAGAGTGACTTACTTGTACCCGTCATCAAGGCAGCGGTCATCATCAACAACCAGGACCGTGCTGCTGCTGCCGCCATCGCAACCATCACAACCCGTTGCTCCGCTGCCGCCAGATGCCGTTGCAGTAACGGGGCTGGACCCTGCAACAGGTGCGCAAGCCACTGCAACAGCCGCAACGGTGAGCGCCATGCCTGCAACACCCGCCACGTCAACTGGCACCGGGCTGTCGGTGCGGGGGCGGGGCGGCAGCATCTCCCTGTGGGGCGACGGGCTGTTGGCACGCCTCGGGCGCAGCGCAGACCCCACCGAACCCACAGGCGCCACCAGGTTAACACCGACATATGCACCCGGCAGCCCCAGCGCCCCGGCCCCTGCACCGCCCAGTGGCTCCCCTCTGGAAGGCGATGGGCTCGCTGCCTTGTGGCCAATCATGCAGCCCGCGAGGACCTCGGTCTGCAACGGGCTGGCGGCCTTGTGCCGCGCGACGAAGCCAGTGAAGTCCGTCGGGCCGCCCGCCAGCGGCAGAGGCGCGAGCGGTGCGGGCGCGGCGGGGCTGCAGTCTGCGGTGCGGCGTCGCTTGGGCATGGGTGGCAGGCCAGTCCCTGCACCCTGGGCGAGCTCTCGCTGTGCCTCCTCTGCACACGCTGGGGCACAGAGCAGGAGGCAGGCAGACAGGGCAGGGAAATTCATGACCATGCAAGCAGACACAGAGTCCTGAATCCGTTGGCTGTCATGCGCTGTGCTTTCATGCGCCGTGCTTGCAGAGCCAGCTTCACCGCATCACAGGGCTGCCACCAGGCTGCTGTCCTCCTAAACCTTGTGTAAACCCCTTGCCCTCGCCGGCGCTCACCTGCCAGTGCGTCCATGCGCTTGCTGGGCGACTCCGCCCCTTGCGAGTGGTCCCCAGCCAGGCGCGACACAAGCAGCGGCGCCAGGGACCCATGCAGCTCCCCCAGTGACGACAGCCCACCCAGGCTGGACCCTAACCCTGATGCAAACCCTGAGCCCAGCAAGGCCCCATGCAGGATGCCCGAGGCGAGGGCTGGGGAGTTCAGGCCCGCAACGCGTGGAGAGTTGGATGCGGACGGGTGCCAGCACCAGGGCATGGGCACGCCTGGGATGCCGGACAGCCCAAAGCGCGAGTCTTCGCCCCCTAGGTCCGCCAAGCCTGGGTTGGAGCGCTGGTCTGCGCCGGTGTGTGCGAAGCAAAGCACCAGGCACAGGGTCACAAGCTGAAACCTGAGCGGCAGCATGTGCGGTGCTGCAATGCTGGCAAGGGCCAGGAGTTTAGCTTCACTCAATGAGCGTAAACGCAGCTTGGCTGATGGTAGCTTGAAAGAGTGCAAAGGGGCGAAGAGGACAAAGGGTGTGCGAGCTGAATGCTGCTACGTCCAGTACCTTTCGTCTGGATCAACACACATGCGCAGAAGAACCATGGCCAAGGCACTGCATCATGCAGCCTACTTGCACCCTGCGTCAGCCAGCCCTGGGTTCCGATAGCAGCCTGTGTCTGTGCAGGGGCACTCACCTGGCAAGTCCATGTGGGTGACGAGCGGCTGCAGGGGAGGCAGCCCATGCAGGCTGTCGGCAGGTGCTGGCCCTGGTGGGGGCAGATCTGCCAGGCTGAGCATGTGGGTGGGAGATGGAGCTGAGGGCGTCTGTGCCTGCGCATGCATGAGGTGAGGGCGCAGGCAGGCGTGTGGGTGTCAGCACGAACCAGGACGAAGGCCAGGGCATTGAAGTGGGTGTCAGCACCGCACTGAGCCCTCCAAGAGAGCCAGGGGCAGTGACAGCATGAACGCATGGTTGAGGGCATGCGCCAGAAGAAGGGCAATCTTTGAGATTTGACTCCTTGAACCCCAAGTCAGAAGCAGGCAGATTGAGTGCACAGGCTTATCCCTGCTCAAGGCAGCTGATTAACAGCTAGTCAGGACCGCTTCCACAGCGCCTGTCTGCTACTCTGTGCGCACCCAGCTGTGCTCTGCAAATTTGATGCGCTGCCAGCCTGAGTCAGCTTCCTGCTGCCCCTTGCAGACACTGCCAAACACTCGCGCACCTGGTCGTCAGCGCGTGGCGAGTTGGCGGTGGCCTTGGGTCGGAAGCGAGATGGCTTCAGGGCTGTGGGCGCAGGGTGGCTGTGCTCCCCCTGAAGAATGTAGCCAGTAACAGCGCAGCGCATGACATGTGTTACTAGCCAGCAGCAGTGCAGCAACAAACCAAAGCCTGCACAACCTCTCAGCGTGACTGCTTCTTGCCTTACTGCCTGAATCATGCTCAGCTCACAGCCACTGCTGTGAATGGTGCTGCAAAGAAGTGATGATGAGTAAGCACCAACAGCCCATCCACCACCCTTCCCATGACCCCGCAACTCCGACTCCCTGCCATGGTGGCTGTCCCTGCCTCATCGCAGTCGCAGCACCTACCCTGTACTCCGATGCCAGTATTTCGCCATGGGAATTGCGCTCCACTATTTTCTTCGCTCCGCAGCCCCCGTGTGAGCACTTGTAGTAGGAGCGTGGGTTGGAGCTGCCCTTAACAATCTTCTCACCATACCTGTGTGCAGAGCCGCAGCAAAGCAGCGGCGACAGGGGTGCACATGCATGCGGTGAGCCGCATGGCGACAACCATGCGCCGTTCTGGTAGACACCCCAAATCCTGTGTGTTACTGATTATGGAAGGGCAGGGAGCATCCCATGTCAGTGGGCATACCGTGCCACCCTCTGCTTCAGGCTTCAGCGCTGTGCGCATGAGGTGATACTGACTGCTATGCAGGCTCGGGCATAGCGCGTGCAGGGCAGTCCAGGAAGCCAACCAAGCATGCCGTTCCGAGGCCAGGGCTCACATCCAGGATCTGCACATGCCCAAGCTGCTTGCAACTGCAACTGCTCGCCAGCTGACGTCACGTCTGAGCTGTCACACGCATGTGTGCTATGCATTTGGTACTGCATGACGTACTTCCGCCATTGGTAGCCGTCGTTGTTGGCATGTGAGGGCTTGCCAGTCCTGGCTGATGCAAAGGAGAAGTCTGCATCGTCCTTGGGGACACAGGAGGCCTGTGCAGCATGACAGAATCATCAGGGCTGGGTCAGGGTCGGCAGCCCAGATGAGGCTGCATGAGGCTGAAAGCGGGCGTCCGTGACAAGGAAGGTAAGCTGTTGCGATCTAAGCGTGGCAGCGTGGCGGCTTGCATGGATGTCGAGGGCATCTGCATGAGAACATGACATGCGCTCTATTGGACAGGTATTACGGTGCATGCAGTGCTGGGCTAGCCGCAGCAGTGCCATGCACACGTTGCACCATGCGACAGCTGCCACCACCCTGTAGTCTCAACGCATTTGCTGGTGGTCGGGTCTGTGCAAACTGTCGGCGACAGCCGGGTCCTGCCATGCAGGCTCCTGACACACCTGAATAAAGCCGATCCCCTGGCCTGAAGCCGATTGTGCATCGCGACGCTGCTTGCTCAGCTGCTCCAACCCCTTGCTCACCTCGGGCGATTCCACGCCTGGCGCTGCATCCTCGTGCCTGCGCTGCGCCTCTACGAGCACAGACGGCAAAGGCTTCTGCACCGCTTTGCGAGCGGCTGAGGAATGGAACAGAGGTGGGATGCAGTGCTGCAAGCCTGTGGTTGGACTAGGCTCCACCTGCCAGGGAGGCGCAGCAGCACAATGTCACACAGGCAGCCGCTTGCAGCATGCGAGAGTCCCACTGCATGCTGTAGAGGAGCTCACCACCAGCAATGGCATGAACAGCGGAGAGCTGGAATTCGACAGGTCGGCGCCGAGCAGCATGCCGACGCGCGGCGTGCTCATGGTTGTGCGCCTGGAAGCGCGACTTGGCGGCTGACTTAGCGAAGGAGGTTTGACCTTCACACCCAGAAAAAGTAACTCCCTAGTCCGCCCCGGCACTGCACCTCGACCCAACCATCCTGACGCACCTGACTCAGGTAGCGCTGCATGCAGCGTTCGAACGTGTGACACCTGGTCCAGCGTGTGCTGGGGCTGGGGATCTGGAGCGCAGGCTATGCATGGCAACCTCTGCGTGCATGAGGGCAGCCCAAGCATGCATCGATCCAACATGCAGGGCGTTACAGGCCATCCCACATGGGGAACAACTCACTGGACGCATCATCCTGCAAGCCTACGCAGCACCCATGCTGTGGAACTATGCTCATCTCCAGCATATTTTTCACGTCGAGGGGTTTTCGCTGCAGGTCACGCGACCTGGGGTCAGCCCCAACTCAGAAGGTGCCCAGCTTTGCTGAGCTATGCGTCTTCACATTTTAAACACCCAACCTGACATCAGCAGGCCAGCTTGTAGTGAACTGGTGCACCACGTGGTGCTGCCAGCTGGTGCTTCCACAGCAGGCAGAAGGCCAGCGTCATGCTCTCCTCCTCAGGCACTGCAGCCAGGGAGGCCTCATGTGCGTCCCACAGCTGCGTGATGACGTTCCTGTTCAGGACAGAGCAGGAGGCTGGCGGGGTGGGGACAGGTGGTAAGCTGCAGCTGCGAATGGGTTCAGAGTGTAGGTGGGGGTGAACCGCTATGTCACAGTGAGTGAACAGCTGGAACTTTGGTACTGAAAAAGACTGGAACCAGTCTGCACCTCAACTGATACTCTCGGGTGCAGGATCTCTGGCCATGGTCAAAGAAGCTCACCGTGACAAAGCGTGGCCAGAAAGTGGCGACAGTGACAGGAACGTGGTCTAGGGTTACAATCGTTGGTGTCCCTAGGGGCACAGGCCCGTGCACGTGTGTGTATTTAGTGTATCTTCTTTACGAGCGGGCACATTATGCGTATGATTGAGGGCGCGCGCGCACCGATGAAGGTAGGGAAGACCTATCCTAGGGGTGCGCGCTGTGAGGTGGCAGCTCAACGTTAATGTGGTAGATGCACAAGACGGTGGCAGGCACTGCAAGCATGCTACACGGAATGGGTTGAAATAGAGCATATCAGGTGTGGGAAAGATACCCTTTGCAAACATCAATTGATGTGCCAATCACACCTGGCCCAGCAGCAGTGAAGCCAGCAAGCCAACTGACGGTAGTTGACAGCTGCACATTGTGCGCTTTCCAGTTGCCCTTTACTTGCACCATGTTCAGAGGCAGGTTCAGCACGGGCGGTTGGGCACGCAAGGTCTGCTTCGCTTCTTTGAGAGGCAAAACTTGCTTAATCTGCTATTCAAGTCCCCAGGGCAGCACATGTGTACAGCAAGCTGCAGTTCATGTGATTACAAGGCAATTGTGCTCAAGTATCTGGCAGGCGCCGCATCCCTCAGCCAAGCTGTGACAGTTGTTGCATGCACAGTCCCTGCTGAAGCGGTCAGCGCAATAAGAATTGGCAGCAACTGATGGTGCCGCCTCAGTGCACGCAAGACTCCCAGCACTGAAGCATGCCTTATAAGCGACTCAGCGCTGCATATAATTAATCATGCTTAGGAAACCTTATTGGCTGCATTGACCTCATGTCAAACTCGCTGTTGACACGCCCAGCTGCCATATGCGCTTGTATCCCATCTAGGTGGCCGGCACCACATGCTTGCCATCAGCGCTCAGAGCTGCTGCTTGCACACGTGCATTGTGGCCCTCCAGCGTGGCCAGGCAGTTCTTGGACTCCAAGTCCCACACCTTGACCAGGCATGACTGCGCAGTCATCGCCACCAGACACAGCGCGGCGGCCGTCAGCTGAGATGTTGGCTATGTTGATGTCTTTGGTGTGCCCCCCAAGCGTTGTGGTCAGGGTGCCAGTGGTCAGGTCCCAGACCTGCACCTGCCTGTCTGTGCGACCAACCGCAGTGCGGCCGTCAGAGGAGATGGATGACTGATCAAAGGTACCAGCGCCATCCAAGACTACATGTACAGGAGCTCCCAGCACCTTGCTGCCCACCTCCCATCTCCAAGCTGTGTCTTGGACAGTGATTGCAGTGACCCAGCGACCATCTGGCGAGATGGACAGAGACTGTGGCCACTAGTCTTCAGGCAGGTTGATGGTGGCCAGCGGCACATCGCAGCCTTCCTCCAGGTACCAAACTCCAAGCCAGATGCAAATGGGCTCCATTGCGTCAACCGCAGTGCATTGACAGCCCCCTGCAGCTGCATACTTGCTGCCACCAGTAATTGCCAAACGGCCAACATCTAACTGTCCAATCCCACTGATTCTGTTCTCCTCGCTGCCCTCCTCAGCAGCACCTGGCACTCGAAGCCCCCTTTTGTTTCCGCTGGCAGCATCCCACACCTGCAGCACGTTGCAGCCGCTCTCCAAGTGATGTTCCAACACCACCCGCATGCGATCATGCGACATTGCGCAATGCATGCCGCATGCCGCATGCTTGGGAGACATTCCTCAGGCTGGGCCAGAAACCTTCATAGCCTGCTTGCATGGGGGCAGGCTAAGGTCCCACCAAATCGCATCATGATGCTCGTAGGAACTTCGAAGTTTCTAGGAATTCCTAGAAGACAGGCACTTGCGCCCATCACTGCTGATGGCCACAACCCCGCCGTACATGGCACCATTGGTAGGTGAGGTGTGCTCCAACACAGCAATGCAGGTGTCGGGACTGGTGGGTGGTGAGAGTGTGGCGAGCGGTGGAGATGGTGGTGCAGGTGCTTGAGGAGCAGGGGCCCGAGCACAGGAGGCTTGAATCAGCTCGAGAATGAGCGAATAAGCTCAGTGCATGCATGCATACAGCAAACTCATGGAAAGAGTTGATGAGCAGTGATGCTGCCAGTGGCCACTGCTTTCGCGAACTGTAGTGCTGGCTGGAGGATGCAGCGGGCAGGTGGTGGGAATGCTGGGGCTCATGTGCAGGTTGAGGGTGCAGATAGTGCCAATGTGCAGGCCGGTGCTGGAGAGGCGCGCCTTGCCAGCGTACTGCGGTGGTGGCATAGGCTGTGCAGAGCAGCGAGCACGAACCCAGGCGCGCAGCAGGCACGAAGGAGGTCTGGCGCCCAGCGCCCGGGGTGCACCAACGAGATCACGGGCGCGGAGCGGGCTATGAGGCGGCGGTTGTTCAACATGGCGGATGCGCAAGATGCGGGGGGGCACTGCAAGGAGAGCCGCCTCCGCCTGGTGTGTGTGCGGAACGGGCCTTTGTGGGATCACCCCCAGATTGTCCAAGGGATGAGTTTTGGGATCCCAAACCTCATTTCCGGAAAGATATTCTTTGATTTGCTGGGGGCACCCCTTGAGTGAGCGCAGTTGCAGTGAAGTCAGCCATCATGTGTTGACGTCCTCCCACTGCTTTACGTGCTGCTGCTCTCCTACTTCTGGAATAAACACACATGCAAATACTGTTCCAGGCGCAGGCTGGCACGTCAGCGTTCCAACAAAGAGTGTTGGCGAGTCAACGCGCCAGACGCTTTCTTCACCACGAGTTACCGGCCAAGCAATGCCAGCTTTGCTTGCCTGCAAGGACATCAACCGCTCAAGACTTATGAAGCAAGTAATGATGCAAACATGTCAAAGGTGCTGACAAAACCTTGAAATAAAGTGAATGCATGTGGGCTTTCACTGTACAGCTCGTCTGCACCGCTCAAACGCTCAGCTGCCACACATGCATCACACCCCCCAACGTTGCTGACACCACATGCTTGCCATCAGCGCTCACATGCTTGCCATCAGCGCTCAGGGCTGCCTCTCGCACACTGGCAGTGTGTGCCTCCAGCGTGGCCAGGCAGATCTTGGACTCCAGATCCCACACCTTGGCCAGACAGTCATTTCCCCTAGACACGGCGCGGAGGCCATCAGCTGAGATGCTGGCAGCCCAAATGTAATTGGTGTGCCCCTCCAGTGTGGCGGTCAGCGTGCCAGTGGTCAAGTCCCACACCTGCAGCTGCCTGTCCGTGCGAGCCACCGCAGTGCGGCCGTCAGAGGAGATGGCAGATTCCTTTTAAGACCACGGGAGCTCCCAGCACCTTGCTGCCTACCTCCCACCTCCAAGCTTTGCCACGTCCAGATATTGCAGTGACCCAGCGGCCATCTGATGAGACGGACAGAGCCTTCAGCGCCTGGCCATCAGGCAGATGGATGACGGCCAGTGGCGAATCGCAGCCTGCCTCCAATTCCCAAATGCACAGCCAGACGGGAGTCGATTTGGAAACGCTGGTGGTTGGGGTGTACTGGTAGCCGCCTGCAGCTGCCTACTTGCCATCACCAGTGGTGGCCAAGCAGCTGACCTCAAGTTCTCTAGGCCTACCGATGTACAACCCCTCAGCATCGCCTGGTACACCGCCCAGCAAGCTTAAGCTGCTGTCACTGCTGGCAGCATCCAACACCTGCACATCATTGCCGCTCGCCAACACCACCCGCATGCCATCATGAAACATTGCCGCATACACGGCGCATATGTACAGCCCAGACACCTCTGTGGCTTGTTTGGCAGGGGGCAGGCTGAGGTCCCACCACATCGCATCGTTATTGCAAGCGGTGGAAGTGGTGGTGCGGGTATGGGAGGACCGGGGGCCTGAGCACAGGAGGGTAAGAGCAGCAGGCACAGTGGAACAGCCCAATCAGCTCAGTGCATGCATGCAGCAAACTTGTGCACAAGCCATGAACGGTGGTGCTGCCATTGCTTAAGCGCACCTGGTTGCTGGCTGGAGAAGGCAGCGCCGCGGCGATGGGAATGCTGGGGCTCATGTGCAGGTTGAGGGTGCCGATAGTGCCGATGTGCAGGGTGACGTCGCCAGCGATGTGCAGTCCGGTGCTGGAGAGGCGCGCGTTGCCTGGCTGCTGCGGTGGTGGCATAGGCTGAGCAGAGCAGCGAGCACGAACCCAGGCGCACTGTAGGGATGAAGGCTTGAGTAGCCTCTTGACTAAAGCTGCTGGCACCGAGAGAAACATCGAACGTTGATCGAGTGCGGCCGGCGGGCAAGCTAGGCAAGCAGAACAACCAGTTCGCCTGTGGCACGCCCTGGTGGAGATGCTGGATGAGGCTTGGGACGTGAGAAGATTTCCGCATTGAGAGAGGTGAATGTGAATCCTCTTATCATAATTACATCCTTGATACTGTGAGACGAAGTGCCTGCTGCAGCCCTCTGCCACATCCAGCATGGCCGTGCATGCAGCCTGCTGTCATTGATGCGCAGCTCGGCCTTACTCACACAAGGGCTTTCTGGTGGTGACTTTCTGCTCACCAGGGCTTTGAGTGACGACTGGTGGCGGCACGCAAGAGTGCGCCAGCACTGCATCACCACTGTATCACCACTGCAGGTGGGGAGCCTTCACAGATCTTCACGGCTGCTGTCGAGACCCCAAGCAAAAGACGGTGGTAGCGGAAGAGCAGCAGACACTGGTTTCAGATGTACACTGAACTGTGGAGGCAAGAAAGAAAAGAACTGCGCCCTCAGGCCCGTACTCACACAAGGGCTTCCCAGTGACGACTTCCACTCACGAGGGTTTTGAGTGGACCAGGCCCTTCCCAAGTGGACCAGGTCTTTCCCTGAGAGTTTAGGTGTTATTTCAAAAGGGCCCGGGTGGGCTGCAAACGCGCATGCGCACACGCTGGCACTTTTTCAACGCATCGCAACCTGTGCGTGCATCAGGGCAGCCTAAGTGTGCATCAATTCAACACGCAGAGTGTTGCGTGCAATCCCATAAGCATCCCATCTGGGCAACAACTCACTTGACACATCATCCTTCAAGCCTAAGCAGCACCCATGCTGAGCAACGTAGTTGACTATGCTCATCTCAAGAGGCTGATTTCTACGCCCAGCGGGGGTGCCTGCAATTTTGCTGTAGGTCACACGACCTGGGGTCAGCTCCAACTCAGAAGGTGCCCAGCTTTGCTGAGCTATGCGTCTTCACACATAAAACACCCAACCTGACATCAGCAGGCCGGCTTGCAGTGAACTGGTGCATCACGTGGTGTTGCCAGCTGGTGCCTCTGCAGCAGGAAGTAGGCCAGCACCATGTTCTCTTCCTCGGGCACCGCAGCCAGGGAGGCCTCATATGCGTCCCACAGCTGCGTGATGACCTAGAGGAAGGGGGAGAGCAGCAGGGTGGTGGGTGTGCGGGTGGTTGGGGAGCTAAGCTGCAAGTGGGTTGGAGGGTGGGTAGGGGCAGTGGGTGAACAGCGGCAACTGGTAGCTGATACTGCAAATGAAAGTCGAAAAGGCGTTCCACCCTGGAGCCTTTGTAGTGGAAATTAGTCTCAGGAAGAGGAAAACGTGAAGATCAGCAAGCGGCCGCATTAGCATTTTGTGTGTAGAGGAACAGTGTGGTCAATTATGAAATCGCACAATTCCTTATCGCCCACCCCTGCTGCTGTCCTTGCCCACCGCACCATCCGCAGCCCACCGCTGCCCCAGTCAGTGCGACTGCAGCTACCAACGAAGTGCCTTGCCCATGGCCCACCTTGTGCTCCAAAGGGGCTCCCCTCGTCCATGCACCTGCACTCGCGAAACACCCACCTTGTCCCCTTCCTCCTGGCCCCTGCTCTTGCGCATCTGCTGGCGCTGGTACCCCTCCAGCACCGCTGCCCTCTGCGTCCTCATCAGGGACGCATACTCGCGCGCGTTGACCTGATGGGCCGCCAGCTTGGCATAGGTGGGACCCACGATGTGGCAGGTGAAGCACCTGCAGTGTGCAGGCAAAGGTGTTTAAGAGGCGGCGGGGGTGGCACAGGCGTATGGGCAAGCTCTGGCTGGCTGCGCCACATGCAGGGCGCAGAGGAGCGTACACCAGGTGCCACGCACAAGTGCACGTCCTCTGGGCACCCACTGCACCTCTCCACAGCCTGCAGGTTCTGCACCATGTCCCTTACCCCCCTCAGTCCGTCTCCCTTCTGCCTCACCTGCGCACCTCCCACTCCTGTTCCACACCCCGCAGCGCCTCCCACACCTCCGCCTCGGTCCGCAGGTATGATAGGCTGCTCAGCGCCGCCGCCTCCTCGCGGCTCAGCTTCCCGGTAGCGACCCAGTCGGTTACAATGTGGTGCAGCGCCCTCACGCCCCAGCTGCTCCTCACCGTGCCGTCTGTGATGGGGAAGTGTGCCTGCGTGGGGAAGGGAAAGGGCAGGAAACGGCAAAGTGCCTTTGATGCGCAAGAGGACAGCGCAAAAACCACAGATTTTTGAAGCCTTGTGGCAAATGACGGCAACTGCGCTCATGCCCTGCATTCCACGTGGGCGGTAAGGTAACAGCAAGGAAGCCTTTACTTGCTCGCTCAGCAACAAAATACTGCCCCGCCTGCTCATCCCCAGCCTTCTCCTCCATGAACATTCAGATCCTTATAAGTGCCCTATCAACCTCACGGGAAATGTCTCCTGCCCCATCATGTCATATTATGATAACATGCCCCCTGCCGTTGCCCGCCCTGCACACCGCACCCCCCCTCGCACTTGCAGCATGCCTCCTGGGACCACCTCCTCTGCTCGCAGCCGCAGCACGTTGGTGAGGTCCTGCAGCGCCTGCGGCAAAGGGCACAGCAGCAACGGGGAGGGACGGAGTACATCAGACTGAGTCGTCAACAAGCTTTCAATACTGACGTACCAAGGTGGCTGGCTGCGCGTAGGCCCTCCTAGAGTCCTAAGGGCGCGCAAGGGCGCAAAAGCGCACCCTGTACAGGTGCAACAGCAGCAGCTCATCCCTACCTCAGCACTCAAACACCAGGAAGGTGCCCTGGGTACCCTCAAAGTCCAAGAACAAACTGCCTAGACCGCCACCTGAGTCATTAAAAGACAGCGGCCAGATACTTCCTCCTAGAGCTGGCACCTCCACCCTCCTACTCTCATCCTCAATGCCTAAGAAGCGCCTATGCATCAGCTCTAAAGCCTCTCAAGTGCCTTCTGCCGCTTACCTGCTGCTTAAACCTCTGCCGCACTTGCTCGTCCTTGCTCATGTGCGCGAACAGCGCATCGCTGCAGGGCACGGGCTTGGCGCTCAGCCTGCAGCCAATATGGGCATGTGAGTAGAGATTGACACAAGGGACCATATGGGCATGTGAGTAGTGATTGACACAAGGGACCATATGGGCATGTGAGTAGAGATTGACACAAGGGTATAGTAAATAAAGAGTGTGACGGCAATCACCTGAACACAGTCTCCCAGATTCACCTTGATGGTGCTGATCACAGCGGTCACGCTGTGTGCCCCAGGCTGAGCCCTCACTTGTCCTGCAGTGCCCTCACTCTTCTAGCTGCCCTGCGGCCGCACTCCCCACACCGCCTCTCACCAGTGCAGCGTGGTGGCGCTGAACACAAAGTCAACGCTGTCGTCGGGCAGCAGGCGCTCGTAGCAGCTGCGCCCAATAGCGATGGGGAACACAGCCAGGGGGCTGGCGTGATCCTGTGGGATCATATGGTACAGATAAATCATCTGAGATGATACAGGAACGCGGGTCCTATGATCGGACGCGGAGCCGATGTTGACATGAAAATGCCGGACCAGCGCTGCGTAAACCCAAAACCAAACCCCGGAGGCACAAGACCCTTCTTCCTTACGTTGCTGCCGAAACATGCTGACACACAGTGCCCCGTGCATCGCGTAGCCGCTGCACAGCGTCGCTTGCCCGATTGTCCCCTCAGCAACCTTCGTTCCCCTCCCCGTGCATCAAGTGAGCCCCACCTCCCCATACTTCAAGTGCCACACTCCTTACCCCCTTCCTTGCCTCCCCAGTCCTGTGCCTCCCAAGCCCCCTCAGCAGCTCACACCTGGGGCAGGTAAGTGTGACCAGGGTCAGCCAGCAGCTGGAAGAGTGACTCCCAGTGGTTCTCCGGCAGGTCCTCGTGCGCCACCACCAGCTGCAACCGCCGCCCCACACCTGCCAACGGCCTCTCTGCTGACCCCACGCAACGGCCCTGCTCCTCCCGCACCCGCTCCCCCTCCCCCGTCGGCGCACTCGAGCCAGTCCTCCCCTGAGGTGGCACCCAGCCGCTTCCTCCACCAGCTTCTCCTCGTCCCCGTGCCACAACCGTACTGCCATGCTGCGTGGACGCTCCTGGCCTGACCAGCTCCTTAGCACCGCCATGCTCACGGGAAGGCGTAGCAGGTGCACACGGCGCGGCACCCTGCAGAGAAACCTGGCCAGCATCCGCAATGTCCCCTGCCCCTGCAGCGGCAGCTGCCCCCCCGCCGGCCCCCGCCGCATATCCCGCCTCTGTCGCAACCCTTGCCCCTGCCCCTGCCATCCCCTTGCCCTCTGGCTCCGAAACCAGTACCACGTGCAGGCCCACTGGTTTCAGGACCATGGCCTGCTTCGGGACCGGTATCGGAGCCTGAGGGTCGGGTGGGAACAGCTCTGCACGCAGCGGCTCCCGCTGGATGAAACCACTCAGTTTCGAAGACACTGGGCTGCCACGTTCCGTCCCTGGGGCGTATTGTGTGGGAGGTGTGGGCGGTGCGGACGGTGTGGAAGGGCCTGGCGGCGCCTCGTGCGCATGCGCCTCCCCGCTGAACGCGCCCTGCCGCAGCTGCTGCTCATGCTTCCCCTCTGCAGTCAGCAGTGCTGCACCCGGCTTTGCTCCTGCCGTGTGAGCAGTATCCTTGACAGCCTCCGCTGCTTCTGCTCCTGCTGCGTGCGCGACCACCCCCTCTGCTTCTGCCGCGTCAGAGGTGAGGCGCTGGGACAGCGACTCCAAGAACACCTTCATCGGCAGCATGGAGTTGACGCCCTCGCTGCAGCCCATCTCCAGTACCTGCAGCACAGTGGGAGGCGTGGAATCGTGGATAGGTGTGAGCGCGACGTGACAGCAGGCCGCCCCTCCCAAGCTCCTGCCGCCTGACCTCAAACCTGCCCCTTTTCTCCTGCTATCTAGAATCTCAATTTGGATGGCCATGACCACATCTCAACCCAAGCGAAGCTGCAACAGCCTGACAGAAGCCTTGACAAGCGTCTCGCACCGCCCTGCACAGCGTCATGGGCAGCCTCCAAGCCCCCAACTTCAGTTTCGCCTCCAAGAAGTGCACCTCACCTGCAGCGGCCTGTCAGATGGGATGGGCACGCCCCTTGCAGCCTCTCGCAGCAGCTCGATGGCAGGTTGCATGGCCTGCGCCTGCAGCCATCATGGGCACCCACCCAAGGCAGCCAGCCAAGTCAAATGGGATGAAACGGCTCATCAGTGGGTCGTTCTGTCTTCGACTCACTTAGGACCCTGTTCTCAACGGTCAGCCAACTTCAGCTCCCCACCTGGGATTGCGCCGACGCATTGTACTGGCCCTTCGTCATGGCCGGCCTTGCCTCGCCGCTTGCCTGCGCCATGGTGGCGACGCTTCGCGGGCCTTTGCGTGCGTTGCGAGCGGGGTTGTTCCGGTGGGATGAACGGGCGAAGAGATAGCCGATGCACTGGTTGACGAGACAAGCAGAAGTGGCCTCAGCACGACGGCAACAAGGCTCTCACGAATCAGTGTGCCTGCGTTTCCTGGGAAGCAAGTGTGAGAAGACTGGCTGGAAAAACAAATTTGACATCGAGCCCTGCTTGCTTTCGGGGCCTGCCAAAGCTCAGAGTCTTGCCCCAATGTAGATGACAGTGAATATCAGAATGTGCAGAGCTGCCACAAAGGCTTCTTCGCTGGTTGCCTTGCTGGGCTCCCTGGCTTGGAAGCGCTGGCGGCGATTGAGGCCACTTAGCACGGCAGCTGAAGGCAGCTAGCCCTGCCTACCCTGCTGCAGCTCTTATGCGGACTCAGATGAGTACAATCGCCGCGCACTCGCCATGGAGGAGCCCGCTAACAGCCTGCCTCCAGCCCCTGAAACTGCTGTTAACCGGGCCATGCAATGCATGCTCAGCATTCCCTGCGATAAAAAGCATCCGGTTACTAACATTGCATGCAGATCCTGGGTATGCTGCACTGCCTCAAGCACGCAGAGCACCCCACTGCCACCATCAAGAGTAATCGCCGTCCTTGGAATCCAAAAAGTCTACGCCCGCCTGGCTAGTCCTGTTGTCGTCTCTGCCGTCTGCAGGCACCTATTGGGTCGTGCGTGTGGCACAGTTGCGGACTGCCCTCAACACACGCTCAGACGCATAGCTCCGTTTTTACTTTTCCCCACCATGTGGGGGTCCTCTGCATCAAAGGCATCGTGGTTATCACAGGCTTCAAGTTGTCGGGGGGCACGTTCATGGACTGGAGAATCACTTGAAATGTATTTGTGGTTTTCCAGTCCAGTACCCCCGTTGCAATCTAAAGCCAGCGACAACCACGATACCTTTGATCAGTTATATTGCCCGCCGCCATATTGCAGGCTACGGAAGCTCCCGAGCCGGCCAGGCGGCGCCATGTGCGTTGGTGCATACCACAGCCATGTGATACTTTTGCCCTGGCCAGAAGGGAGCGTGCCCTGCACCACAGCCACAAAATACCAACGCCCTGGCCAGGGTTCAGCGCACCCGAGACGACAGCCACATAACACCAACGCCCTGGCCAGAAGGGAGCGCACCCTGCACTGCCCCATGCCCGTGCCTCCTCCTTTCCCAGCATCAGTCCACAAAGTACGCGCTCTGGTCCACGTTGGGCATCTGACGCCCCTCCGGCTCCTTGAGGTACTGTCGATTACTGTAGTAATGGTCCAGCTGCGTGCGCGTGGGTGCCACGTCAGGCTCCGAACACACCGCCAGCTGCGGCAGGTAGCTGTCGTACATGCACCTGCAGGGCGAAGAGTCGCACAAGTGTGGGGGGTATGAAAATAGGGGCTCCTGGCGGCCAGCTGCGACAGGCAGCTGTCGCACCTGCACCATGCAGGGTAAATCAGGTGCTGAATCACACAAGTGTGAGGAGCTCAGGGACAGGACTGGCAGCGCATGTCCAGAACGTCGAGTCACACAAGGGGGGGGGGCTGAACATGGACAACCCGGGCCTCAGCACAAGCAACGCGGGCTTGCATGCACCCATGCCCTGCACGCACCTCAGCAGCTTCACGAACTGGCCCTTGAACCGGCGGTGCAGCCCATACCCCCCGCTCCTCAAGAAGCAGGACAGCGCCTTGGAGCACACTCGGTCCGCTGGCAGGCTGTTGAGAGCACGGGACAGCCAGCGCCAGCCGTGATCCAGGCCGTGCGGGTTGGCGGGCTCATCAACCTGGGCAGCGTGAGCGATGCGCGGGGAGTGTGTGGGAAATGTGTGACATGTGGGGATGGCGTTGAGTTTTAACAACAGCCATGTTCCAAGCCGCGTGGGTTGGCAGGAGCCATGCGATTGGCTGCAAAAAATGTGACTGGTGTGGAAAGACAAACAATTGCCCCATCGTGTTGCCGACTGCCCTCCCACCCCACGCCTAAATCGCCTCTTTGCAAGCATACAAATGTCCTCTCTTTTCACACTTGTTCACACCTGCACGATTGCGCCGTACAGCAACATGAGCCCCTCCACTCGATGCAGCAGGTCATCAGGCGACTCAAACACCTGGCGGCAGGGGAGGCGGGCAGGCGCAGGAGGACAAAACTGTTGAACAGGAGGCAATGCCCCACAGGGTTGCGTGAGGAAGAGCTCCACACCAGGAAGAGCCGGCTGCTTTGTCCTCCCCTGCCATCTTGCGCCCCTTCCTCCTGATTCCTGCTGCTCCCTCCTAATCTCCTTCATCCTGCTGCTCCTGCTCCCTCCTGCCCTCCCACAACCTGCTCCCCTCCCTTCCGCCCAGCCACACCTTGGGGTCCCCGGGGTTTACTCCGTCCCTCTCCTTGAAGCCCATCAGCCGGTAGTACTGGGCTGTGCTCAGGAGGCTTGGGTCATGGACAAACGACATGGGCACTGACACAGGCACCTCCTTGTGCAACTCGGCAATCATCAGCTCCATGAGCTCTGGGAACTGAGTTGACAGCTGTGTTGGACAGAGTCACACAAGGGCAGGAAGAGGTGCTTGGACAAGGCAGGGTCTGGTGTGAATGACAGCTGTGCAGGTGTGGGTCACTTCAACAGGTGGTGGGAGCTCAAGAATTGATTCACCACCAACGGCACTAGCACTAGCATCAGCATCAGCACCAGCAAGCTGCAGAGCAAACCTTGAGACACACCCTGGGGTGGCTGTCAGGAATTAGCACTGAGTTGACACTGTCTCATAAGGCAAACAAGCAAACACACCTTGACTACAACTGTTGCGATGGGGAACGCTGCTCTGTTGTTCTTGAGCACCAAGTCCTCCTGTTTGCACACCTGAGGGGTGCAACAACAGAGAGCGCAGTAGGCAAGTAGCCCTCATTTTCAGGTCCGCACTTTGCCAGCAGGTCACAAAGGACGGGTAAGTGTGCAGGCCCCGAGCACCGGCAAAAATGCAGTGGGGGTGATGATCCCCTGCAGTGCGTGTTCACCGGGTTTCATGTCTTCCACACTTCTGTTCGCACCTTGCTGACAAACTGTTGCATGGCCAGCGTGCGCCAAGCTTCGTCCGGCTGCGATCGGATGAGCTGGTAGATGTGCACACACTTCTTGCTGACCTGCGGGATGGTGCGCGGACAAAGGAGCCAGGGTTGAGGACAATGTAAGCATCCGCGTAGCAAGACAGAGACAATACAAAGCAGGATGGTGGTGGCCATGAAGCATTGTGTGATCTTACCTGGTCGAGTGTTGCCGAGATCTGCTGCACATGCACATTCATCTTTTTGCTCAGCTCACGGACCTGATGGGTAGCGCAACAGGACAAGCACCAGGCAGGCATGTGAAGGAAAGCAACCCCATTCTTGGGTGTGAGTCCAGAAGGGGAGCACTTCAGATATTAATCTGGCCTTCATACAACAGGTGGTGAGTTAGCCAACAAATACATGACCCAGGTTACCTGCTGGCCACACAAGCCCATGCACCTCTACAGATGCCGCACCCACCTGCTTCTTCACTGCAGGGTCCTGACTCGTCAGCAGAGGCTGGATCAGAGCTGCCAGCTCCTGGGACCTCTTGGCGACGTCCTTCTCCCACTGTGCGGCCTGAGGAGCGATACGCATGCAGCGGGCAGCTGCACTTGCCTGCAAGGGCCAGCCAAGGATGTAGCGGCAGGGGATGAACAACCAGCTAGCAGGATGTGGCAGCAGTGGAAGGGCAAACAGGTGGCAGCAGCAAGGTCCAGCTCTGCCCAGCTCCTTGCCAAGCTCGAACTGGTAACGGGCGCATGCCCCATAAGCTCAGTAGCCTGCTGTTCAATGCTGCATCCCTTGGCCCTCATTCATCCGCCCCCCACTCCCCATCCACTCCCCTGCGCCCACCCATCTTCAAAGCACCAGTCCTGGCAGCAATATAGCAAGCCCACCTTTGCTGCGGTCACTACCGCCCCCGTTCCATTGGCGGCTGCACCTCCCGCTGCCAGCTGCGACGGTGCTGTTGACGCCCCCTTGGCTGCTGCCGCTGCTGCTGCAGAGGCCTGTGCCGCCGCTGCCGCCTTTTGTGCCTCCGCCTCCTTCTTTCTCTGCTCCGCCTCCTGCCAGCATGCACAAAACAGAGCAGCGGTGTTGCGGACCTGGCTGACCTTTGCGCAGCAAGCAAATAAACGTGTGTGCACCACGCAGCCAGGAGAGTGCATTCGGAAACTCCGCACGCAGCGCCTCACCTCTGCCGCCTTCCGCGCCTCCTCCGCTGCCTGCTTCTCCGCCTCCTCCTTCCTCCGGCGCTCCTCCTCCTCCTGCTGCCTGCGCCTCGCCTCTGCCGCCCTGCGCTCCGCCTCCTCCTGCACCTGACGCTGCAGCTTAGCAACCTGCAGCAAGATACGCACGGAGAGACAGGGCAGCAGATTAGCCATCCTGTCCACCGGCTTGCACCCTGCCCATCACTCATCCTGCGTACATGCACAACGAAAGACACGTAGCGTATCCTTTGGTTTCAACCTGTCCCACCCAACACCATCCCCACCAGCCAGCCAACCCTCCAGCCACCCACACCAGCCACCCACGTGTTGCTTCTGCACCGCAGCTGCCTCTTCGTGTAGGCGCTGCAGCTGCCCCAGGCGCTGGTCCCGCTCCTCCTTCCCCACATTCTTCAGTCTGTCGTCTGCACGCTGCAGCTGCATCTGTGTGTGGCAAGCACCAACGGTTTTGCGGGATGCGCGGGCCAGGCAAGTGGGAAGCGGGTCAAGGAAGCAAAGCCACAATTCAAGGTGCTGCTGCCCTTGCCTGTGCTTCAAAGCCTGCGCACTGACCCCATGATCATCATGAGCAATCAGGCGTGCCAGGAGGGCAGGTTTGTAGATCCGAAGTATGCCGCCAAGTGAGCCCCACCTCCACTTTCTCCCTGAGCTGCAAGCGCTGACTTTGACAGTGGCTGCTCATGAAACACAGCTAGGTGTGCTTCCTGCCCCTACATTCCATACCTTGCCTCTCAGCTGCGCCCTCGCTCACCTCCTTGTCCCTCAGCTCGGTGGAAATCGACAGCAGCTGCTCATCCAGGCCAGCCTCCGCCTGCTGCCATGCCTCCGACCACGCCACCTGCCGCACTCCGCTCTCCACCTGTGCGCATAAGGTCAGAAAGGCAGAGGCAGTGCAGGCGACCAAGTCGCATGCATCAGAGTCTGCAACACTGACAAGCACAGATGCGCCACAAGTTACTCTCACCCGGGCCACACTGATGTGCAAGTCCCCTGTCTCCGTCATCTCCACATCATCCAGCTCACCTGCAGCGTTGACCTTATCTGCATCTCCAGGCAGCGCAGCTGGTGCTGCAGGTTGCTCCCCACCAGGCTCACGTGGTGGCTGCCCTGGTCATGCCTCATGCCCAGTGTCACCACGTTGCCCCCCGCCCTGCCGCTCTGATGTGGGATGGACGCAGAGGGGTGCTCTGCGGCAGACGCTTGCCTTCTGGCTGTGCCATGCCCTGAACCCTGGGCGGAGCTCTGAACCCCAAACCCTGTTCGCGCCGAACCCTGGACGCCAAACCCCTGTGTGGTAGGCACCGCGCCCTGAGCCCCTGATGCCTGCATGGCGGGCTGTGCTGAAGTGTGGGGCCGAGGGCGGTACGAGTCACACTCATCGCCCGAGGTGTCGGAGCCGCGGGGTGCGCGGTACACCCGGCTGCTGCGGCCGGAGGACCGCCCCGTAGCTGGGGAGGCGTCTGCGAACACCAGGTCAAGTTCGGGCAACTGGGTTTTACGCGCCACGGCAGAATCAACTGACCAAACCCACTATGTCCCCATCAAAGCCTGTCGAGTGCTCCGCCTTTCCGAGGTGCCACCTAGTTGTGTGCCGTGTTTGTCCCTCATCATTCCTCTGCCATGCACAGTCTCACCTGCAGGCAGGCCATACCGCACGAACGCATGCGCTTCACGCCCAGCTGCTGCCCGGGTCCGGAAGCTGCTGCTGCCAGGAAGCCAGCCTCCTGATGGCGACGGTGATGCTGCTGCTGACCGCTCTGTGTGTACATGGTGCCTTGCAGAGAACGCGAAGGACTGGCCCTGGGAGAACGTCGTCCACGATGTTGAAGCTGGAGCGGGAGCTGCATGGGCCTGTGCTGCATGCATCACGCTGGCGCTGCCGATGCCAGGGCTGCTGTGATGCACCTGGGATGCCCTTGCCCATGCATGCTGGCCATGGCTCTGGCCGTGCTGAGATGCTGTGGAGCCGGCTGTGCATGCTGATGTGGCGGGAGAGAGCGGCGATGGTGTTGCGCCTAGTCTTTGTGCAGGCGTGCTGTCCGCAGCAGCGAACGCGAACTGCAGCTGACGTGCTACAGCCGCATCCGCCATGGTCACCCACCGATGCCGGATGCAGCAGCTCCGGCTGCACGCATGCACGGCTGCATGGGTTCAAACCGGTGTGGACGCGTACGAACAAATGTGGGGGTGTCATGTCTTCTGCGCAGAGCAGGTAGGTCCAGGCACTAGGAGCTGCCGGCACTGATTAAATGACAGTCAGCAGTGGCGGGTCCCACCTCGCCGGGAGCGTTGAGGCCCGCGTTCGAGCGCTGCAGAAGAGCAGCCGGAGCTGCTTCAATTGCGAGACGCTGGTGAGCATCCTGCACCCTGCTCGCCGGGGTCGGGGCACGTGCGTGCAGGGCGAGGAGGGATGAGGTGCGGGAAAAAGGAGGGTTCCCGAGGAGTTCAGCGCCCACCCGCTTCTCCTGCCGCTACATGGAAATGGTAGCACGGTGGACTGCGGGCTGGTCATCCCCTGCACGAAGCTGCGCGCAGTGCTTCCAGCCAGGAATCCCGGGCCTGTGCACATGAGCCTGTGACACACCCATTAGCCCCCAGGCGACGAGAGGTGCCTCCGTCTGAGCATCTTGATACACACCTTGCACATGCCAACGAAGTTATATCCATAGCAGAGCATCCACCTGTCCATTTGCATGTGCCGGCACTACAGCTCCCAGCAGCAAACTGCTGCTGCTGATTTTGGCAGCTTGACCACACCAAAACCCATGTTCAATCCCTTATCCCACACGCAGGGCACTGCATATGTCGTGCCTCAGTTTGCCATCTTCGTGTGCGCGGAATGCTCCGGCCGGCAGTGAGTAGGGAATCCTCAGATGACTGTCAATCATCTTCGGATGCAACATGCATCATACTCTGGGGACTCAGGCTGCGTTTAAAGACCAAAAGCTGATCAAGCTGGGCACCTGTTTTGCATGGCAGCTGACTCAGTATGTGGGCACACCGCTGCCAAGCTCCATGCCAACATGTTGGTTTAAAGGCTAACGTGCGGCGTGACCCCTCCTATCCCCCCCCGCCTCCGCTTGTGCAGCATGAAGGCTGGGCACAGGGTAAAGTCAGTGTCCATGGGCAAGTTCACACCGGAGGAGGTCAAGGCCCTGGATGAGGGCGGGAACCAGGTGGGGTGCGAAACTCACAGTGTGAACACAAGATGTGGGCACGCGCGAGCGACTACCCAGCATTGTGCAGGCAGTGCAGGTGCAGTGCAGTTAGCTGACTGACTCTGCTGTCTTTGGGTCCCTGCTGCTGCCCTGGGGTGGTGGGGTTGCGTAGAACGTGGCGCGCCGCTACCTGGCCAGCTGGAGGCAGGACCGTGACGTGGGCAAGCCAACGGACAGGTGTGTGTCGCCTGGTGATGGGCTGTGAAGGGAGCTTGCTAGGGCTTGGTTGAGCAGAGCGTCATATGGCCGGGGAGTTCGCAAGGGCTAGGGGATGAGGGGGGAGGCGCGTGTATGCTCCAGGCCTAGGAAAGCGTACATGTGGTGCGACGGGGAGATGGGGGCGGGGAAGGCTGCACAAAAGGGATACGCGCTGCTTCTTCGCCCCACCTGTCTTGTCACACCCACCCTGACATGTGTTCTGCATACCCTGTCTGACTGCAGGGACGCCAAGCGCGTTGAGGCATGGATTCAGGCGGTGCTTGTGGACCGACGATACTACGCTGATGATGGGGCACAGCCACAGAGCGTGAGTACTTGACTTGGGACGGGGGTGAGCTGTGACCAGGAGACCCTGGGTTGTGTGGGCAGGTGGTAGGGTGTCCAGCCGGTGCTCGCGCGGCGCTGCTACTGCGCTGATGCTAGGACGCGGCCACGTAACTTGAGTGTGTTGGGTGGCATGCGTTTCAGGCGTGGTGGGGTTGTGGGGTTGTGGGTGAAAGAGGAGGGGAGGGAGGGGCTGTGTTAGCGGCGCAGCACTGCAACGTTCCTCATGGGTGGCATGGGCTGTGAGTGTGTGTGCACAGTCGGCAGGACACCCTAGGGAAAAGGTGACCATGGCACTGATGTGGCTGGCGCAATTTCATAAGCCTGCCGATTTAATGTGACAAGTGAGTGCTGACACTGAGCTATGATGCTGGGTTGCGCAGGGCGGCAGGACGAGCGGCAGCGGCATTCCGATCCGCGATGCGACAGAGGTCCTGGGCCCTAACCTGAAGCTGCAGGTGCGGCGCACGGGCATGGGCGCAGGGGGTAAAGGGGGTGTGGTTTGAAGGAAGGGCAGTGTGCTGAGGGTCAGGGTGGAGGTGCACGGGAGGCAGCAAGTGCAGTAGGCAGCAAGCGTGCAGTGTTGCTGTTGCTGTGATAAGCACGCATTCCGCGTGCAATGCGCAGTTCATGTTGCCATACTTTCACACAGGGTTCATCTGCCTTGTTTGCTGCGATCGCTCGCTCCTCAGGTTGGGCCGCCATCGCCTGGCGCCACCGCTGACACCCCGTTCACCTCGACACCCAACTATCATGGCACTCCCGCATCCTCAACGTCGGCCAAGAGCGCCATTACGCCACCTCCCCTCTCAGCGCCTCCCCAGGCCAATGCCCGCCCCAGCTCCGTTTCCGCGGCGGCTACCCCTGCAGCTGTCATGCACGTTCCCCCGCAAGCGTCCTTTGACCCATTCAACCCCTTTGGGCCTTCTGCGGCCTCGAACGGCTCAGCCTTTGCCGCTGCCCCTGCAACAAGTGTGGCGGCGCCTGCAGTTGCTGCCGCACCCCTGCACATGCCAACCCTGGCAGTTGGTTCAAACGCTCCCAGTGCAGCGAAGGTTGTCGACCCTTTCAACCCATTCGACCTGCCAACCCCCAGCGCAGCGGCCCCGGCTGCTGCCAGCACACCTGTCCCATCCGCTCAAAGCGCTGTGACACGGCCTGCCGCCGCTACCCCGTCCACCGCAGCACACCCGCCGCTACCGGCCATGCCCGCGCCCAAGACTGCTGCAGCAGCGTTTGATCCATTCAACCCCTTTGGCACCCCAGCGTTCCCGCAGCACCCCTCCCCCAGCAGCGCTGCCCCCACCCCTGCCTCCGCCGCCACTTCCCCTGCTCATGCACCGTCGCCCGCAGCAGCAGGACCCCCGGCAACGGCAACAGCAGCAGCAGGAGCAGCACCGGCATCATACAGCCCCATCCCCTTTGGCGCGCCTCCTGCCCCCATCCCTCAGGCCACGGCCGCAGCCGCCTCCTACCCCAATCCAGGACACTCCTCAGCGTCTGCTTTTGCCAGCGGTGCCAGGGGCGCAGGATCAACGGGTGGCACCTCCTCACCCGCCTTTGATAATTGGAGTGGGTTCGAAGACGCCGCATTCCCTCAGCCCTCCTTGGGCAACAGCTTTGGGGGCAAGGCAACGCGCACACAGCCCTCTTCAAGCAACGGCCTCGGTAGCAAAAGTGCGCCCCATGCCTCTGCCAGTAGCTTTGGTGGCGATACGTTCGCACAGCACTCATCCGGCAACGGCTTTGCCGGCAGTGCTGCTGTTTCGCAGCCGTCATCTGGCAGCAGCTTTGGGGGGGCAGCGGCGTTCGAACAGCCCACATCAGGAGGCAACAGCATTGGTGGCAGCACAGGTGCACGACCCGCTGCTGGTAGCTTTGGGGGCGACGCATTTGCGCACCAGCACTCTGGCGCTGGGAACGGCAACGGCACGCATGCCCCGCCAAAGCCGGCTTCAAACGGCTTTGGCGGTGATGCCTTTCCCTCCCTGGGCCCTGCTGCGGGCCTAAGCCATTCAACAGGGGGTGCGGCAGGGCAGGCAGGGTCCGCGTCATCGCACGGTGACGCAGCGGCACAGGCAGGGCCGACGCTGGGGATGGCTGGGCTGTCTCTAGGTGGTGGTGCTGGCAGGGCAACCGGGTCACCGCAGCAGCAGCAGCATGCCTTCACTGCCGCTGCACCTCAGTCAGGCTTCAGCCCTGGGTCCAGCGCAGGGTTTGCGGCAGGGTTTGCGTCGCCGACAAGCCAGCAACACCTGCAACAGCGGCCACAGCAACAGCTGCAACAGCCTGGGTCGTCGGGTTGGAGCGGGTTCCAAGACGCGCCAGCGTTTCCCCATGCCAATGGCTCGCCTGTTGCCACAGCGGATCCGCCTGCAACACGTGCAACAGCCGCTGCTAGGGTTGCGGCGCCATCTCTGCAGGAAATCGCACGGCAGGTTGCAGCGTCCAGGCAACCTACCGCGGCGGTTAGGGCGCCCGGACCTGGGGAGGTGCTGGCGGCGCAACAGGCGAAGGCGCAACAGGCGGTTGCTGTGGTTAGGGCGCCGACGCCCCAGGAGCTGGCGGCGCAACGGCTGCAGCAACAGCCGCAACAGCACGCGGCCGTAGCATCACAGTTTGCGGCGGGCCTGAGCGCGGCAGCGGCGGCAGTGGGGCTGCCCCCGGGGGGCCTCGGCCATGCAGGGCAGGTGAGCGCCGGCGGTGCGTCGCAGCACCCTCCAGCTCTGACCTCACAGCAGGGCAGCTGGGGTGAATTTGCAGCAGCCGCGCCCACTGCATCAGCTGGCTTCGGCCCCTCCGCCCCATGGCCCGGCGCCCCTGTGCCGCCTGCCACCCATGTCAGCCATGCGTCACATGCGTCAGCCACCGTGGCGCCCCATGCGGCAGGCCTTGCGGCCAAGGCCTTCCCGCCAGCTGCCGCAGCCCAGGCATCGTTCTGGGGCGCTGCAGCGCCCGCGGATGCCGCAGCCATCACTACGGCTGCCTCAGGGTCGTCCGGCACCAGCAGCGGCGGCGGCGCGGGTGGCAGTGCAAGGACGGAGCTGCCGAGCGATTGGTTCAGCGACCCCTCTCCTGCCCCTGTCCTGGCCCCCGGCCCGCATGCCCAGCTGCACGCCGGCTTCCCTTCAGCAGCTGGTGCCAGCTTCCCTCCCCCTGCTGCCCCCTGTGCTCCCCCGCAGCCCGGCCTGGCTTTGTACTCAGCACCGGCACCTTATGGCACTTGCGGCACGTTTGCCACTGCACCCCAGACTGCGGTGGCCGCTTTCTCAGCCCCGCCCCAGGCTGCCAAGACCAGCTACAACCCCTTTGCATGATAGACTGGCCTCGACGCTCGGCGCCTTGCTTGGTAGTTGGAGGCAGCAACTTTGGCGACAAAGCAGCTGCACTGTGCACTACACAGCTTGGGCCACAGCTGATGCCACTTTGTTCCCAATCACACTGCTGAAGGGTATCCCTAATTTGCTCCCGGTTTTTGCTCCGGGGTATTGCAGCCGGTTTCTTGTGTTTCAGCTTTCTTCTGTCCCACTCTGTCCTTCACAAGCACAAACTGCTGTGCCAGCATTTGAGCGCGAAAGTGTGCGGCATTGCATTCCCGCTGTGGGGCTGTCGCTGAGGTTGAGTGATGCGCTTCTGTTCTGGTCTCTTCCTTGAAAATTGAGATATGTTCTGAGCTCAGCATGAAGGGCGGCGAACCTTGCTGACAACAGAGGCACACAACAGAAGCAGACAACCCCTTGGCTGGGAAGAATCACTTGCCGTCAGATCCATTCTGTGGTTCCTTAATATGTTAATTGCTGCTCACGCACCTTGGCAGTGACACTTCTTTTCAATGCTTCTTCAGCCTTGAAGGATCAGCAGGTTTGCGCTGCAGCAGCAACAGTTCACCACGGGCAAGCTGGTGAACCGGCATTAGGCAACCTCACAGTTTCAAGAAACCTTGGTGGCCTTGTTCGCCCGAAAGTGCAAGGAAGCGGCTGATGCAACTCTGCCCGCACAGGAGCAGCCCTGAGCTGCAGCCTTGATCTGCTCAGGAGGCATGATCTATGTGCGTGCTGCTGTCACCAAATCACCAAAGTTCACAGGTGACCGAGTAGAAGGACAGAAAGTGTTGAAGAGCAGTACTGTTGTACTGCCCCACCCTTTTGCGACTGAAACAATGGCCACGGCCTGCTGCCTTGTCAGTAGTATGTGTTGTATTTTGTCCAGCATGCATGTACATGCTGCTTGGAACATGGTACAACCCTCTGCAAAGGCCAGCCTCACCCTCCCTCACACTCTCTGCAGCAACAGGTACACCATGGTGAGGCCCTCGCCGGGTGGCGGCGCAGCCCCCAGCCTCCGCTCGTACTCATCGAACATCGCCCCCACCATCCTCTCAGCCTCCTCCCTGCCCCTGCTGCGCGCCAGCTGCGCCTGCATGTAGCCCTGGAACACAGCGCCCCTCTGCTGCCTAGTGGCGGAGGCATACGAGGAGGGGCTGATGGCGCCCTCTGACAGCTGCGCGGCGGGAGGGCTGCTGACGTGCTCGATTGTGAAGCTGCATGGGAGGATGGTGGTGGTTGCAAGGGAGAGGGGAGTCAGCTGACACCAGCTCGCAAGGACTCTGATGCTTAGATTGTTAATTATCAATGTTTATTGCGTCCAACAGCTGACAACAGTTGACAGCAGGAGGCCACTCAGCCCCTCTCCGCCAACCCCACCTTCATCCCCCGCCAACCGCTCATTTATGCTCCACTGCCCCGGCACTGTTTCCTTGACACTATGATAGAACCTGGGGCCAGGAGGGGCTGGACACAGCACCTCACACATCAAAAGTCCTGAGGTTCAGCCCCTAACCCTAAAGTACTACCCAGCCCCATGTCCTCCTACCTTTCCAGCTTCCACATGCTCTGCACCGCAAGCAGCGCCGCCCTGACCTCAGCCTCGGTCCTGAGATACGACGGGCTAGCCAGTGCCGCGACCTCTGTGCGGGTAAGCCGTCCAGCCGCCAGCCAATCAATGACCACTGCGTTCAGGGGCTGCAGTGCCCAACTGCTCTTGGGAGTGCCGTCGGCAACGGGGAAGTGCGCCTGCAGCACACACGACGAGCAGGGTATAGGTGGTGGTGGTCAGGAGGGACGGCAGCAGCACATAGCAGGACTTGGCACCACGTCATGCACACCGTGGACTCCTCCAAAACCCGGGGAGAGTCTGATGCTCGGAGGATCTCTGGTCTTATCTTATATCTGTAGTCTCAGGGATTACTTCATCTCCGCTCCCAGTCTCGCGCTGGGCAAAGGATGCCTCCCTCAACCTCCGTTTGCCCCCTCGCCGCAACCCCCACATATCCCTGGGAACCAAGCTCAAGTCCCCGCCACCCTTCCCACACCTGCAGCATGCCTCCGGTCACCATCTCCTCTGCTCGCAGCCGCAGCACATCGCTCAGGTCTTGCAGCGCCTGAAGGTAGGCAGCAGCAAACGGGCAGAATCAAACAGCTGTTTCAGACAACTGACTCCTGCGCGCCAAGGGTGCTCTTCCCAAGGGTGCTCTTATGACATAGTTGCCTCACATTTTCTGCAGGTGTCTGCTGCAGGGCAGTGCGTTTTGGTACCACAGGTGAGTACCTCCCATTGTCAAAACTGCAAGCATGTGCAAGAAAACACAAGGCACAAGCGCCACAAGAACGTGTATGCAACCCCCACCGCACCTGGTCCGCGAATGCCTTGCGCACCGACGCATCTTGGCTCATGTAGCCCAGCAGCGCGTCACTGGGCGGTGAAACACTGATCCTGCAAGTGCAGAGGTGCGTGATCATGAGGCTTGTGTAGAGCGAGGTGCATGATGAGCAGATGACAAGCAACCGCTATTTGATGCTGGCGTGGTCACTTTGAATGCAGTGACGCTGACACACTTGCTTGCCCTGCTGGTTTGCTTTAGGCAGGACGCAGACCCTGCCTCTCAGCTCTTGCCCCCTCTGCTCCCCCTGCGTCCACTCATCTCCCGGCTTATTCTGTTCCCTTGCCTGCACCCCTCTTACCCCAAGCAGTGCCAGTGCCAAGGGCCTTAAGCATCGACACCCTGGTGCGCCGATCAAACAAGCCCTTACAGAAGCATACAGCAACAAGAGCATCCATGCTAAAACGAAGTCCATCACGCCCATCAACACTTTCCTATACAACCTCATGGCGCCCCATGGACTGCACAAGACACATGAACTCCTTGTGGTCACTACTGCCCACAGGGTACTGACCAGTGCAGGGTGGTGAAGCTGAAGACCAGGTGCACACTCGCGTCGGGCAGCAGGCGCTTGTAGCAGCTCCGGCCCTTAACAGTCGGGTACACGGCAAGGGGGCCGCTGGGGTCCTGTATGGACAGGGGTTGGGGCGGATGAGTAGGATCAGGAAGGCAGGATTAGGTCCTTGGGAGCATCGGTGAGGGCAAGGAACATTCCGCAAGCAAGCCGGCCACCACTCCTCACCGCTTGTAAGCACTGCGTGCACAGTGACGTTTGAATCCAGCAAGCCTGATATCAGATCAGTGATATGCTCGTTGAAGAAAGGAACAAGACGAGGCAACCGCACCCTGAGGCAAGGACCAGAAACTTGTTCCAAAGGCTCAACATGCCGTTTCCAGGGTACGATAGCTGCAGTGGCCATGCGCCGCATGCAGCACCATACCTAAACCCAGCACCCATTCTCCACAGAAATAAAGCGTTGCTTCCTTGCTGCTGCAGTCACCTGTGGCACATACGTCTGCTCTGGGTCTTCCAGCATCAACAGAAGGGCGTGGAAGTCGTTGCTGGGCAGGTCATCATGGCAAACGACCACCTCCAACCTGCCCTCAAGCTTCTCGGCAGCTGCCCGGCCAGCCAGCACCTCCAGAATAGCTTTGACTGGCAGCAAGGAGTTAGCACCCTGAGAGCAACCCAGCTCCAGCACCTGAAGGAGCGGCACAGCATACAAGGGGCCAGGTAGGCCTAGCAGGCCGTCTTACAGCCATGGGGCATCCATGACAAGCGTGCGAAGGACTTGTGCTTGAAGTGGCATGCGAGTTGGGCATGTGATGCGGTGATGGTCAGCCGGCAGCACCCATGGGACTGGGACGACACACATGGGCAAGTGCATTGGAGATGTGCTGCAGGGATGGCCAGTCAGCAGCCCAGTGCGAGCACCTGCGAGACTGTACATGCGCCAGCAGCTGGACAGTGGACCTGCGCTACACTACCTGCCATGCAGGATCGCCCACAAGCACAATCCGCACCCTGCCCCCTCGTCAGCCGCCGACCTGAACCACTTTGCCTGTCTCCAGGGGTATGCGGGAAGTTGCTTGTCTCAGCAACTGCAATGCAAGCTTCATGGCCTTCTCCTGGGTCTTTGCCTGCTGGTTGTAAACGCCATCTGTCATAGCGGGCTGTGCTTCCTGGCCAGTGCTCTATGCGGCACGGCGTGGGAGCAGAGAGGACGACGATGGTTTGCAAGTGGCTGCTTTGCCAAGATCTTGCCAAGTGCTGTGGCGTCAAGGCACGTGAGCAGAAAAAACCCTTTTGGCTGTCTCAGCAGCGCAACAGTTGCCATAGCTCACCATGGCCAGATGTGCGGCTGACGTGGTGGCGCTCATGCTGTGCCTACGTGCGTGCTGGTGACCGACCTTGCGGCAGTGTGGCGCAATTACGAAGGATAGGGGGAAAGCAATCGCGCCGTGATCGAAGGCAAGAGGTGTTGCGCGTGTAACGTGTTGCACAAGATGTCTCCTGGCTGGCTGGCTTGTTGTATGTTGAAGCGGCCTGTCACAGCTGAGGGAGCAGCATCTTCAAAAACATAGCCAACGCCAGCGTAAAAAAGGCCAAACTGCTTCACAAAAGTCGTTCAGCAGCAGATGGTTAAACAATGTCGCATGCAGCTAACAAATGATCTTACGTCCACTTTGAAGCAGGTTTTGCAGCCGCAGCGGCGCTGTGTGCACACACGACAAAAAGTGTCTATCAGATCAACCTGCGCATCACCCACGCATAGCAAGACAGCGGCGAATCATATTTCCTTGTGATTGTACGCCCACTTGGCGTGATATGAACAGCTGTAATCAACAGAAACTCTGCTCAGGCAGGTGCGTGAGCTGTGCAAGGCACTGTGCAGCCTTGCATGGCGGGTTAGGCAGACAGGAGGCAGGATGTGAGCCTAAGGACGCTTCTCTTTCATTTTCTCCGACCATCATGTATTCAATTTTGTGCATGCGTATGAACCACGTAAACTTGCGGTGGACTGGCGTGCACAGGCGCGTGCCTGCCGGGCCTACTTGTTGCCAGGCTGCAGCTTGGTGATGGCCGTTGCCCAGTTGGCAAAGTATGTGCGGCCAGAGGTAGCACGAAAGCAGGCAGAATTGCTGGAGCTTGGGTTCGTGGCGTACTGCGCAGCCGTGCAGGCAGGGCTGGCGATGTACTTGCTAGCCAGGTAAATGGCACCCCTCTCATCCACACCAGCAGCGCCGTAGTCGCCCCAGCGCGACCTGTCCGAAATAGCGCTGAAACCATCCTCCCGGTCCCCCCCATCAATAGCTTGTGTGTTGCGGATGAGTGTGGTACCTGTTCACTCATCGTCGTCGGAGTCACGCACCCGGGATGTGATGCGAGCCCGCCGCACATAGTTTGTGTAGGCCTCTGTGTCCTCAACGGCTTCCTCATCCAGCAGATCATCCCACTCAGGAGAGTAGCAGCGCCAGCGGAGCTTAAACATACGCTTGCCCGTCCTCTTGTTCTCAAAGTGACTCACAATGTGGTCAATGAAGAACTCAATATCACCATCAACCTCCACTGGGTCAGGTGGCGGTTGGGTGTGATGCGCATCGTGTTTGTAGGGTTTCAAGAGAGAGACATGAAACACGAGGTGGATTTTCCACGCGGGGGGCAAACGCAGTTTGTAAGCGTCCCGTCCCACCTCACCATCGACGATGAAGGGCCCGCAGAACTTGGGCATCAGCTTACGGGACTTGGACTCAGCACCCTTGTAGGCCATCTTGAGATTTTTCGTGCTGAGCATAACCTGATCACCAGACCTGAGGGGCAGCTGCCGTCGGCCGCTGTTGTAGTACAGCTTTTGTCTGTCTTGTGCCGCCTGTAAGCACCGCTTAGCTTGCTGTAGCCCCTCAATCATACGGTCAGCGAAATGCGCCGCTGACTGCTCCTTGGCAGGTGGCCTGATCATGGGTATGTTAGGGTCCCAGCCATTCAGCCTGAAAGGTGTCGTACCAATGGACTCCTGGTATGCATTGTTGATGGCGAACTCAGCAGCTAGCAGCCGCTCGTGCCAGCGGTACTGCTGTAGTCCAGCGTAGTGCCGAAGCATGTTGCCTAGGACGTGATTCACGCGCTCAGTTTGGCCATCGGTTTGTGGGTGGTACGCTGTGGAGCACTGGTGTCGTGTCCCCAACAGCCTCAACACTTCTTCGAAGAACTCACTGGTAAACACAGACCTTCTATATCTGTGAGCAACCAGGCCGTGCCACGGCATCAACCTCCATGGTCGTAGGCGCCAAATGCACCATTTTGGTCAGCCTGTCCACAAACACGATGATGGCGGTATAACGCGGGTCACCCTTGGCATCCAGTATATCAGGGAGGCCCACCACCCTGATATGAAGTCAACTCCAACACTGCTCCATGGCCTTTCAGGAATAGGTAACGGGTTCAGCAGCCTGTAGGGCGGCGGGTTTGATGACTTGTTTCTCTGGCAACTGGTGCACGTAGCAACGTATTGTTTCACGTCAGCCCTCCAGGAAGGCCACCAGTACCAGTTTTGCACTGCCCTGAGTGTTTTTGCTTCCCCAGGATGGCCGCTGCACGGTGCATCATGCAGCTCATACAAAATGCTTCTGCGCAGACCTGGAACATTTGGCACAGCTACGCGGTATCCCATCCACCACAGTCCATCTTTAAGCTGCAGGTCGGCAGTGTTGCTCGGTTGTGCGAACCACTCGTCATGCGCATAGCCGCGCGCCAACTCAGCCATGAGCCCTTTATTCTGCGGCGCAGCCCCTTGCGAAGCCACAACCTGCAGGTCGTCAGGCAGCAGGCCATGCACCCCAGACTTCGCAGCAGCAGCCGCAGCCCGTTGCGCTTGCTTGCCCCCTAACACCTCGCGCCGTTGACCAAGCTGTGCGCTTGCAGCTCCGCGCTTTTGCTTTCGAGTGATCGTCTGTGCAGCTGGTGCAGCAGCGGGAGTGCCTTCAGCAGCAGCATCATCCACATGCAGTGCATGCTCGACTGTAGCGCGAGCGCGCGTCCTGGTGAGCGCTTGCAGGGCAATAGCATTCAGCACGAGCGTTTTGACTGGCTCATGCGGCACTCTGGACAGCGGGTCGGCAGCATTCGTGCGCCCTGGTCTGTACGTCCACTTGAAATTGAAGCGCTGCAGGTATTCGGCCCAGCGCGCCTGCCTCCTAGACAGGTTCGGTTGGGTCTGCAAGTGCACCAGCGGATTGTGGTCTGTCACCACAGTGAAGCGAATGCCCTACAGATGGCAGCGGAACTGTTCCAGCACATGCACGACAGCCCATAGCTCCTGGTCAGTGGTCATCCATTTCTTCTCAGCGTCAGTCAGTTTCTTGCTCTCATACGCGATTGGTTTGCCTTGCTACGTGAGCACAGCGCCAATGCCAAGCACCGAGGCGTCGCACAGGACTTCAAAGCCATCGGGATCAGCATAATCTGGAAGCGACAGCACAGGTGCGTGTGTGAGGGCATGCTTGACGCCTTCGAATGCGTGCTGGCTCTGGGGAGTCCAGCGCCAATGCACGTTCTTGCGTGTGAGCTCTGTCAGAGGGGAAGGAAGCGCCTGAAGTAGTTAGCCTGGCCTAGGAAGGCTCTGACATCTCGCGGGCAGGTAGGCTGCGGCCAGTCTTCCACCACCTTGGTTTTGGCGGGGTCTACCTTGATGCCATCAGCGCCCACGATGTGCCCCAGAAATTTCAGCTCTAACCGCTCAAATTCACACTTGCTGAGCTTGGAAGGAGCGGCACTGCAGAAAACCATACGCATAAAGCATACGGGAAAGGGAAACAGCAAGGGCCCCACGCGCGAGCAGCGGGGGCCAGCTGCCTCCAAGACCCATACAAGCAACAGCAACCGCACTGCAAGGTGGTACCAATGATGACAGGGTATTTACACGAGCATCGCAAATACTCAAGGTGTGCTAGGGGACAGAGTACAGTGAAAGGGGATGGCAGTCCACCCCCCGAGTGAGGAGGACCATGCAGAAGGAAGAATGCAGGGAAACCCTAGAACCAGCAGAGGGAGGTACCAGTTGATGTCGAGGAAGTGTACAGCACATGACATTCCTTCCCAATACAGCTGGTTGTAGCAACCCACAACCTGCAAGACACACAAACAACAACGCTCGCAGCACTCACGATGGCAGGAACACGGGATCAAATCCGGCAGCCCCCGCAACGTCTGTTGTAGAGCCGCCTGCGACGGCCTGTGCCCCCTCCTTGAGGTATGAGGTGCCGCTGGTGCACTGCGTGAGCTGCTCGCTGAGGCGGGTGGAGCGGTCGCAGGAGGCGGCCTCCACAGCCGAGGGCGGCAGCCGCACCTGTTGAGGGGGGGGGATGGGGGGGGAGTGCAGGGATAAGGGCAAGCCCTCCGCTGGGTGCAGGGTGAGCGGCTGTGGGGATGTGCGGTTGCCTCCACTGCCCAACCCACCACCCCAGATACTGTGGCAACTGCGCTTGCTTGGTGCAGCAGACTGCAACACCTGGGTTGATTCACAATCAGAGCAGATTGCCCCAGTGGCATGTGAGGTGCGTTTGGAGTGGTTACAGCGACCCGCTGCATCGGGATGTTGCAGTGTAAAGTGCGTTTGGTGTAGATGCCGCTGTAACAAGCTGGGAGCAGTGGCAAGTCACTGTAACTGCGGGTGAGCAGAGCCTGTCCCACTGTGAGGTGAATTTTGCAGGTCACTTTGCGGCTGCTCGCCACTATTTGTGACTATGTGCAGTGGCAGGCACTGTAATCTGCCTTCTGCAGAGGCGATTGACGGTTTACTGTTTACCAGCTGGTTTCAGACAGTAAACCGTAAAAGAATGATATGCCTCGAGATCATTGTCTCACACAGATCAGACGCCCTTCCATGCCCTGTGGCCGTTCCACAAGGATCACTGCGGAGCATAGACGCTGATGAAAGGATGCTTGTCTTCCGGGATTCCGGAAGCTTCCTTGGAACCTTCGAAGCAATTTCCTCCGCAAGGCCTGCAGCTCAGGTCAGCGTACTCAGCTTGGATCACTCGAGTGCAGTCCACGTGGAGGAAGTGCATGATGTGGACTCCATAAGCTGCATCCCTGCATTGCAAAGAGGTGCGTCCCTGCCTATCATAGATGATAGTGCCTTATCGTGCCTATCGTGCCCTGAGTTGGCGCCTGCCTTCAAGGCTCGCGTTGATCCAACGCCTTGTTCCAACACCTGCACCCAGCACGAATTTCGCGCTTCACCCCCATCGCTTTGCTCTGACGAGTTGCGCAGCGGCTGCCCAGCACCTCTGCAATGCTTCTGCCCTAGATAGCTCCTGCGCGCAGCAACCTTTGGCACCTGCACCGCTCTCTCTCACACCAATGCTCAAAAGCTCTGCGCTGCACAAGCGATGCTGTCAACGGGTGCATCCAACATTCTTGCCAACGCGCTACACGCCCACGGCCACCCACCACCCCAACCATCCTCGCACCCCAACACACGCTGCCTGCATCCAGGACAACGAACACCTGCAACCTGCTGTGCTACCCTCAGGTGACGCCTGCATGCACAGATGCGCACTCATCACCCTTTGCACTGCCTCAACATCACCATGCCTGATGCCCACACCACCCGCCAACCCAATCACCCCAGCACAAGAACATGTGTATGCTCTCATGTGGCCCCGTTCTGTAAGCATCACCGCAGCAGCTGCAGCTCTGGTGACTCTTGCGGTGTTAGCACCTGGCCCCTGGAGGCTACACTCACAGCTCACCCTTGCATTCACAACTCCATGCGCCTGGGCCCCTGCGCACACGCCGTCCTGCGGGTGCTGTCGCCAGCGCTGCTGCTGTGCTCCACGCAGGATAACTCTACTGCGGCCTGCTGCGCATCCTGCCGTGAGACAGCACAACGACACCACGCAAAGCTCAAAGGATACAACGGCCAGGCCCCTTCGAAACATCGACTTCAAACGGCTCGTTTCTCGGCACGAAGACCCGGTTTCTGTCCCGTATTTCCTTTCAGCGTTACACTCCTTCCTCTTGAAATGGCCATGCTGACCTCAGAGTACATAATTCCAGGCCCCCAGCAGCAGCCATCCGCTGATAGGCACAGTGCACTTGCACCCCGCCAAGGCCTGTCGCACAGTGTCTCCACGGTGCTGCTGCATTGTTTTCCAAATAAGTTTCCAGCTCCAGCACTCAGCGCCCCAAACGGCCACTCTTCTGTCTCTCACAGTGTGCAAAGAGTCAGTGCAAATGCGGCGCCAACAAACCCTGGCTTACAAACCTAGCTGCAAAGGTAGGCAGTGAGAGGCATTGTGTGCTTTCGTAGAAGCCTTACACGGCCTTCATTCAAGTGGACACACGCATTGCGGGCCCTTGTTGATGTTGGTACCAGGAACTCTCGTTGACTGCAGGCAGGCGTCCTCCATGACTGTTAAGCACAACGCTTGGGCTGCTGCTGTATCACAGACTTGAGCAAGCACAGGCAGACAGTGCAGACCAACGGCAGGTCACTCAAGTATACCAGGCACTCAGCCCCTGAGTCCAAGTTCTACAACCCTCGAGAGCCAAGGCCCCTTGATGCAGACCTGGTCAGTGTGGTGCATGCCCAGTCGCCTGCAGCTGCCACAGTGTGATCAATTGTACTGTCACAAAAGCTGACTGAGCTGGTGCTTTGCCAGATCTGCCAGACCTCTAGAGGGCTACCACGACGAGTCAACCAGCTCCTTGAACACCGTGGCCTCCACGATGCCGTCCATGCGGCTGATGGCCTCCAGTGTCGCAGCCGAGGGCTCCTGGTCGATGCCGATGGCCATCAGCGCCTCACCGCCGAGGCCGATGCGGCCGACAGTCATGAAGCTGATGTTTACGGGAGGGTTGTCCTGATCAGGGAGGGCACGGAAGGGAGGGGAGGTCAGGCGGAGTTCAGGGGATGGAGTAAGAGGCGCATCCGTTGACAGGGGCCGCCGGAGGACTGTGCACATAACTGTGAGGAAAATGACCTAACCATGCAGAAGCTTGGCTCACTTCTCTACAACTTGCCCAACCATGTCACTTGTCACGGTGCAGGGCTAGTGAGGCCGCACGCTGTGCACCTGACTCCTGCCTGATCAGGAGGCGTACCTCGGCAAGCGCTGAGGACACTCGGGCAACGATACCAGGCCGGTCAACCTGCGCAGGCCAGCCCAGGCGGCAACAGCAGCGGTCTGAGTGGATACGTTGGATTGCGGCAGCGGCAGCTGTTGCGGCGGCTGCCTGGAAGTAGCGACGCGGATGACGTCATTGACCGTCGGGGCAGCGACACCATCACAACTCAGAAGCCAGCAAGTAGAGCTCGTAGTAGCAATGAGACGCAGCATACAAAGCGCCAGACGAAGCTGTACCCGCAGCTGCGCGCGCCCACGCACCATGCACCTGCTCAGGTGCAGTCATGCGAATGCGCACCTGCCGTGTGAGCAGCACTGAGCCCAGTACAGACAGCTCGACGTCAAAGTTGCCGATTTTGGTGATGAAGGGGGACGCGTTGCGCACCTGGCCCTCAACGTAGATGCGGCCAGACCTAGAGGGTTGGTGAGGCAGCAGGAGGGTGCGCACGGGCGTGGTGGGGGATGGGTTGGTAGGGGCTAGGTAGGTGTGACGCATGCATTTTCTCAGGCCTAGCGCGCTGACAGGTTACTTTTCATCTGATCCATCTGCAGGGCCCTGCTTCATCTCTGGAGGATGATGTGTTCATCAGAGATACAACTGCACCACCGTGAAGCGATAACCACCGTGAAGCGACAACCCCCCCACGCGCAGCGGGCCACTGACTCGCCCAGGCCAACCTGGGCATCTTGAAGCCCAACCCAATCTGGGGGCACCCATCCACCACCAGAATCCATTGTCCGGCATCGCCACATGCCCACCTCGGAGCACGAGTGACAGTTGCAGCTCACCTGTCCACTGACGCGCTGAACTTGCTGTTGCTGGTGCCGAGCGATACGCTGAGCGTGCCCAGGATCTGACTGCCATCACTTCGCACGGTGACCTCCGTGATGCTGCGGGGCAGGTGGGGACATGTGCGAGTATGTTTGAAAAGCATGGACCTACTATGCAGATTCGTCACCCTGCACTCCCCAGCCTCCGTTCCCCAGTCCTCTGCACTGCCCAACACACCGCCCCCTTAAGTTAAAGGGGCTTGTCTCAAACAGAAGAAGTATCTCTTACGTACCGTATCCCGCGTGTCCGGGCCAGGAGGTCGGCGTTGACCAGGTTCACCCTCGCAGTGGTGAAGGCTTCAAGGACACCCTTGACCACCATGGCGCGCAGCAGCCGCGTGTCCAGATCGTCACCTGTGCAGCGTCGCAGGAGCATGGTGGTGCACAAAGTGTCAGGGCGGGACAGCGGCAGCACCATCTCTTGCAGTCCGATGCATGCCGGAAGGCCGCAAAGGATGTGCAGTGCAATGTCTCGCCTTTGCAGTGGTTGTGGAGTGTGCAGTAGATGCAGAGCACATCAGAGAGGGTGGCTCCAGCTTTGAAATGACCGCAATGTGTCGCGTTCACACCATCATGATCAGGAACAACTAATGTCGTTCCGCTCCCGACACAGTGTGGAGAGAAATGGTGGAGGGGACAAAAGCAAGGAAGAAGGAGAAAAGAGTCTGCAGTTGCAGCCAGTGCATTTTCTTTCTCACTAGAGGCGGAAGGCTTCAGTCACCCACCTCTGGGGCTGCTGTAGGTTATGTTGATGTCCTTGAACCCAGTCTCAGCGACGAGCGACACCGCGACCCGCCCCAGGCCCTCTGCGAGCGAGATGTACGGCTGCAGCTCCGCCTGCAGCAACAGGCATAGCAGCGCAGGGTGGGCGGAGCACTTGGGGTGCAGTCTTGAAGATCTGCAGGCGGCCAGGTGGGGCGCAATCTCGAAGCAGATCTGCATGGCATTTCTCTGATTTTGCCTGCACCCTCCACTCTCTGATGGCAGCACCAAATCTGATGGGCGCGCTAAATCCAGCCCACACTTTCCACTTCCAACCCACCCCTCTCGCACACCTGCACCTCCGCCGGCACCATTGGTGCGTTGACTGCGTTGGGACTGAGCTTGCCCATCAGGGCCTCCACAACCTACAGGCAGCAGGACACTGCTGGCACTGAGTACACTGCAATAGGCAGGGCTCAAACAACAACGCACATGCACAGCCGCGGAGAGACACTTGCCTATGACTGTTGGCGAGACAGTCATGTGTCGCAGGGCAGAAGAGGGTTACAGTAGCAGCAGTCTCCTCATTTGCTTTGCTGCCAAAGATACTTGTCGACCCAACACCCCCACACCGCACATCCACACCACCCACCACTGCCGTCTGTGCCCAAGGCCGCAAGGTACCTCATTACATAATTCCCTCCAGAAACATGTCCACTCACCGCCTCCACCACCTCAATGGCAACGCCCTCCAGCGCCTCCGTCGTGCTGGCGCCCAGGTGTGGGGTGCAGATGACGGACGGGTGCTGCACCAGGGCCTGGCACTCGGGGGTCTCAGGGGGCTCCAAGGAGAAGACGTCCAGCGCTGCCTGCGCCACCTGGCCTGAGCTGCGGGGCAGAGTGTGAACAAGTGTGGACAGACGGTAAGGGAGGGGTGCATCAAGTGACATGAAGCCCTTGAGAATGGGCTGAGAGGTCTGTCCCGCAGCCAGAGGGCGGATGGGAGACGTCAGCCGGAGGGCACACTGCTGCAGCAGTCCGCCAACTGGGAGGTTGGGGAGCTGTTTCAGGCAAGACTTTTGGCGCACCCCTCACTGGCTGGCTGAAGCTGATTCCACTTCTGTCTTTACCCTCAGCCCCTCTACTATGCTGTGTACTCACTCGAGCGCCGCAAGCAGGGCTGACTCCTGGATGACACCGCCCCTCGCAACGTTCACAATCCTGGCGCCGCGCTTCATCTTCTCAAAAGCCTGGCAGGACACAAATCCAGCAAATACCACAGTGTGGGGCCTGGCCACAGAGTCCTGGTTTAAGAGCGCTGCTTCTGCACTCTTGCAGCAGACTCCAAAGCTAAACCTCTGCAAGCCCACACATTTCAGGGCAGCATGTGCTCCCTCAGCAGCCGCACCTGCTCGTTGATGAGGTTGCGTGTGGATGGCGACAGCGGCATGTGCAGGGACAGGAAGTCACCCAGCTGCAGGGCGGCCTCGAAGGGCACCAAAGTCACGCCCATGGCACTGGCCTGCGCAGGGAGGAGGGTGATGAGATGTGCGGGGGAGAGGTTGGTGGATCAGGCACTGGGCAGCAGCTGGTATGGAAACATGGCAAGCTGTGCATGAACTATGGCTTCATGGCATTGCTGTTTCGGCATCAATGGATGGACGCAAGCCGCGAAGAATACAGAAAGTAAGGGTCGATTCCAGCACAAGGGCCTGCTGCCAGTGCACAGCCTCGCGCAAAGCCCCACCTTCTCTGCGGACGCGTAGGGGTCGTAGGCGATGACGTTCATGCCCAGGCCCTTGCCCCTGCGGCACACCTCGCTGCCAACCTGCAGCCAACGCGCACGGGGTTGTGTGGAAAGACGCTCAGAAGGCGTACAAGATCTTCATGTGCATGCACCGTCGCGCATCAGTGGGCGCCTCCCCTCCTCTTGCCTGCCTGCTGAGTCTCCCTGATCATTGTAGCCCCCATCGGTCCTGCATCTCGCCGCCCCTCTCTGCCCCGCCCCGCTGCACCCTGCACCGCCTCGCCCCGGCGCCCTGCCCCTGGCCCATTCCCGCCCTCGCCCGCCAAGCACCGGTTCCTCTCCAGTCGATTCAGACCCACCCTGGCCATGGCAGCACCACTTGACCCGAGTCTCAGCACGGGCCCAGCCCCACACCGCCCATTCAAACGCACTCATCTTCCCAAGCCCATTCAGCCAGCCTCACCTTCCCAAACCCAAACACAGCCAAGGTCTTTCCAGCTAGGGAGGTGCCCACAAGGCCCCGTTGGTCCCATTTCCCCGCCTTGACAGCGGCGTTTGCTGCGGGGATGTTGCGGGCCATGGAGCACAGGAGGGCGATGCTGTGCTCGGCAGCTGCCACGGTGTTGGCTGTGGGGGCGTTGACCACCAGGCAGCCATGCTGCAGACGTTCGCAGGGGTGTGGGGACAAAGGGTATCATGAAACAGGAAAAGGCCACTTTCACAATCGCATCGCATGCCTTGTTGACTCATCCAAGCTTGGAAGTTGGCTTACCCTATGATTGCGCTGTTGGTGCCGTCCCCGATCCTCACCTCTGTTGCTGCAGCAAGGTCAATGTTCTCAATGCCCACGCCGCCCTTGCCGACAACCTTCAGGCGCCCGCCAGATGCCTCAAACATGCGCCGCGTCACCTGTTGATAGCAAGCAACACGGCGCGTACGGGCACATTCGCTCCTGGCCACCAGTACCACCAGCACTGAACGGCCGGCCGCTTGGACTCATGTATATGATGCAGCAGACCAGCCTGCATTTGTACAAGCTCAGATGCCCTCGAAGACTCTGCTGCACGTTCCTTGCAGGCCTCTGCCCCTCATCCCATGACAACTCTGCCACCCATTCCAATGGCCTGACTGCACCCTCGCCTCAGCTGCCGCGTCACCCCCATCCAAACCCCACCTGAGTGGCATTCATGACAATCAAAGCATCCGCCTCCGGAACCCTCTCTTCCAGCTGCTCTTCTGTCAGGCCATAAGCCAAATCAATGTCTGCGTACTGGGCCAGGAGGTCCACGCCTGCAACAGGCAGTGTGCACAGTGTGAAACGTGTGGGCACACTCTGTTTCCGTTCGGAAAACTTTGCCCCTCGCAGCCCAGCATTGATGACAACCTGGCAGGTGGTGAAGATGAAAGCATGTTCCCCTTGAGTAGACATTTGAAGAACCACAGGTCTGACTGCCCGCAAATCCGCGTCCGCCAGCACGAAAAGCCAGGCCCCCCGCCCCGCTGTCCCTACCCACCTGACTGCCCAAGCTCTTCTGTGATGAGCACTGTGAAGCGATCTGCGTCGTAGTACTGGTAGAGGGCTGGCGCTGCGTACGGGGCAAGTGGAGCAACAACGGGTGAGAAGTACGCGGCAGCGTCCATGTGTGAGGCACCTAGTGCTCGGCCACTGGGGAAGGTCACAGCGGCGGTGCGCCACTTGCACTGATACTTGCTGTACTTCACAGGACAGCCTCAGTGTATAGTTATCCCCAACGCATGCCTGCAGCATGTCAGCTGCCCTCCAGCACCACACCTGGTAGCACATTCGTAACGAGCCGACTGGCTCTCTGCTGCTGGCCCCCACATAACCCTAAGCTGCGCTTGGCTCTTGCATTGCATGAACGCAGCAAGCTGCTGCCGTCCCAACGCGCTCCACTTTGGCAGCACCAGCGTGTTGCATGGGCCATGGTGCTGCTGCCGCTGCTGCATGCACTTTGGCTGCCCCTCATGCCCAGCTGCCGATTATGCGGTGCCGTCCCCGTCTGCGCAGCGCTGGACGACGCTAGGCTAGCCGATGGGCACGCCACGTCTGCATCGGTACACGCCGGCAAAGGGACAGTCCAAAGCAGTTGCTGTGTCCTTTTCGTGGCTTTCGCTGCCGCCGCCGCCGATGCTGCGTCCTTGAACGTCCGATGTACAGGTGTTGCTGCTTGGGGCACCCAGCTATGGACGCCCTGGCAGGGCCCTCCCTCGCGTGCAGGGAACCGCTCCCGCAGCCACATCAGCAACAGGGTACGCTAGGGCGCAACATGCAGAGCGCGGGCAGCAAGCATGCATGCATCTGAGGTGTGTGCCAGTTTTGTATCAGTTTTTCGTTTTTTTCTTGATGGTTTGTCACACAGGTTACATCATGATCGGCTTCAGCAATGAGTGTCATGGCAGGCGTCCTTCAATCCATTCCGTTAAAAAGAAATGTTGTATGTATTGCGGAGCCCGCGTCAAGTCACGTCCCATGCATGCTTCATTGACAAGGCCTTTGAGCATCTTGCACGTGCATGGTCGTCAGGACAGGTGCAGTGAGGCAGCTGTCTATAGTTGGTGACATGAATTGAGTTTGATATCGCATGAGCTGCACCAATCAATGCAGGTTGGTGCAGCTCATCCCATCGTTGCTTAAGCAGCCTCCACCCGGACTGGCCATCACCGTGATGTTCATCAGCCACTTCCCCTCGCCCTGAAGATCGACACCGCGACCTATGCCCCGCCAAGGTAAAGCTTGGCTACCTTGAATCAAGTGCCACCAGGCGGCCTTCATGCATGCACGCACCCAACAATGCCCCATGGCATGGCCCTGTTGGGCCCCCGGGAAGTGAGGCAGCCATGCTGGCAGACCCGCCCTATAAAAGTGCACACCATGGGCCTAGCTGTCCCTATCCCAAATGCAACTAGCTTGACACAAAGCGGCGAGGGACACCTGCATCCCTTGCCGCCCGCCTACAAGAACACTGAAGTACTGTACCTCGGGGACCACACCTTGATGAAGTCGCCCTTTATCCCAGCAGACCTTGGTTGCTGATGGCATGCATCCATACATGTGCCACCCCCCTGGACACTATCCGGCTGTGTGGCTGGCGCACAACGCCGCCTCCTCCTTCCCATCAAAGCCTCCCTTAACCCCCCCCCCAATGCTGCACAGCTGCGACTCAGTGCATGGATGTCAGCTGCTGTTACTGGTGCGTGATTGCTGACACATGCTGGATGCCACCGCATCTTGGACATAGTAAAGGCAGGTGTTTAGCTTTGGGTCACGAAAGCTCAGAGCTCTCAGTACCGATCAGTGTGACCCGCCGCCGCCTCCTGTGACGTCCTGTACCCCAGAACGTACAGCCCCTGGTCGTCCTCGGACGTGGTGAGGCTGCGGCGCCGAGCGCGTGCGTTGCCCTGCCCTGGCTGGCTGGGTGCATGAGGAGCCATCCTGAGGATTGAGAAGCACATGGACAAGACAGGCACGGGCAAGGACTGTTGGTGAGCCACAGGTTCAGACAGCCCACTCTCACAGTCATTCTGTTCTGCCCGTCTAGCGCTTGCGGTTGTCCGCATGTTTGTTTGCATGCGCACTCCAATACGTGACAACATTTGGAGCCCTGTGCGCCACTTCAGCCCACTCACCTTGGGCTGGTTGCTTGCATGCTGCCTGCCCTGGTAGACGGCGGCCGGGGAAGCGAGGCACCAGACCCTGCAGGACTGCCCATGCTGTCCGCACCATGAGGGCTAGACGCAGTCGCCGCCGCTGCTGCCGCTGCCACGGTGCTGCCGTTTGCCAGGCGGGAGCCTGAGCCAGCAGTACCTGGCGTACTTGCACCCGATCGCGCCGCCTCTGTACCGGCTCCAGATTTGGACCCTTGCGCTGACTGCCCCCGCACACTACTGCCACTTGCCGGCCCTGCGGAGTCAGGGCGCACCTTGACAGTCGGCGAAGACGGCGAGCTGGGGCTCAGAGCTGCCGCTGCGCCATTGCTACCGGGGAAGTTCATGCTGGACCTGCCTGCCGCCGCTCCCGTTGCGGCGCTAAGGCCGCCAGCGGCGGGGGCGGTCTTTGCCGCGGAGCGATCCATCAGCCGCACAGCCGCTTCCTTGGCGAGGGATCTGGCAGCTGCTGAGGCAGCTGTCGGCGTGCCGTCGCCCCCGGCGCCGCCGCTGCTGGCCGCTGCACGGGGGGACGCAACATCGACCCCGGCCATCGACGCCGTCCCGGGATAGCTGGAGCGCGCGCCCGGCGGCATGGCTGGACTGCGGCTGGACGCCTTGGCAGGGCTGTCTGGATCGCCGCGGGCAGCAGGTGCAGCGTGGGGGCTGGCGGCCGCAGCACTGGCTGTCGTGGCCCTGAGCCTTGGGCTGCGTCCCTCCACAGCCCCTCGCTCCGCCGCATCCGTGCCGGTGGGTCCAAGGCCAGACGCACCCCGACCTGACGCCGTCGCCTTGCCGCCCCTGCCATCAACAACAGCACCCACTGCCGGAATCGCTGGCGGGCTGGACGACACGGGCGTGCTCTTGGGCCTGCGCACCACACTGGGGCTGCCGACTGGGCTGGTGGAGGACGCATCAGGGGCGCGCTGGCGCGAGCTTACCCTGACGCTTGGCGGCGGGGCCCCTCCTGCAGGCCCTTCGGCGGCACTGACCTTGCTGAGGCCTGAAGTGCGGGCTGTCCCAGCTGGCTTGGCGACCTTGCTAACCCGGGTGGCATTGGAGGGGCTGCGCTCGCCGGCGACAGGCGAAGCGGCATCGGAATCTATTGCTCCGTACGCGACAGCCTCTTCCCTCATCACCTTCCGCCGGACAACAGTGGTGGGTGTGCCAGGCATGCTGGTGGGCGTCGCCGACGCCTCGGAGCTGTCCAGCGTTTCTACGCTGCCGCGACGCCCTCCAGCCCCGCCTCTTGGCGACGTTATAGGCGGCGGCCCCGCTGACATTCCCTGATGGGCCTCCGTGGGGACCCCAGGCTGTTGCCCGCTGGGGCCGGCAGCGCCGCTCTGAGAGCTGCGGCTCGCCCCGGGTGTGCGGGTCTTGCTGGAAGCATGAGCGACACGGTGCGACAGCTCCGGTTGCGCCTCCTGTGCTCCCTGCAAGTCCTGCGCCTGCCCGCTTGTCGTGCCCTGCGCCTGCACTGCGGCAAAGGGCGAGGCGTTGCGGGGCACGGAGCGGACTGTCGACGAGGGCTGGGGCTCCGATATTACCTGCTGCACCGCGGCAAACGGAGACGAGGATGGCAGCGCATGGGCATGGCTGCTGCTGTGATGGCCATGTGACTGGCTGTGGTGATGCGATGGGCTTGCAGCGTTCGACTCCGAATGGTGGTGATGGTGGCGGCTGCTGTCGGCAGCCTGCTGCGCGGCCCGGAGCGGCGACGCCGAAGCTGCCACATGCGCAGAAGGTGCTTGAACAGCGGCAAACGGTGACGTGGACGGTGCCCCGACGGCTGGCTGCTGCTGCGCTGCGGCAAACGGGGACACAGACGCAACGCTGGGGCGCCCCTGGGCGGGCGTGGCCTCCTGCCCCGGCTGCTGCATGGCAGCAAAGGGCGACACGGACACACTGCTTTGGCGCCGCTGCTGCTTGGGCGTCGCGTCCTGACCCTGAGCCTCGTCCTGCTGCTGCACGATAGCAAAGGGAGAAACAGAGGCGCTGCTGGGCCGCCGCTTGTGCGTCGCCTCCGACCTCTGGGCCCCCTGTTCTTCAGGGGCCCCTTGCGCCTGGGCGGCCACAAATGGCGACGCGGAGGACGGCCGGCGGTGCTTGCTGGCACTCTTGTCTGACGTGTGCTCTGACGGGCGCGAGGACACGCGTGAGGAGTCATGCAGGTCGTGCGACTGAACTGCCGCAAAGGGTGAAGCGGACGCGGCTGCCGGGTGCTGGACAGCAGCAAACGGCGACACCCCAGGCGCAGCTGGCGGCTGCACAGCGGCGAATGGCGACACGCCTGCAGCCACGGCCTCGACCGCAACGGCGGCCGACGTGGAAGAGCGGCGCTGCTTTGCGCCAGAGGTCGAGGAGACGCTCTTGGACGCGGAGGAGGTAGAGGTGCGTGGGTTGGCACCCGTGAGCTCCGATACGCTACGGGCGTGTGCGTAGTCGGCCCGCTGCTCCGCCTCACTGTGCTGCACAACGGCAAAGGGCGACACGCCCCCGACAACTGCAGCCGCTACGGTTGTGGACAGCGAGGCGGAGGACGGGGCGGACGGCTCACGTCGGGACTTGGAGGCCTGGCGATCTGGAGCGGGCTGCTGAATCACCGCAAAAGGAGACCCGCTGACCACAGCAGGGGCGCCCGATGATGCACGACGGGTCCTGGAGGAGGACGCGCGGCTGGTCTGCCCGGCACCGGCGGCTGATGTGGCTGATGAGCGCTGCTGCAGGCCGCGGCGAGCCATGCCGTTGGCGGAGTGGGAGGGTATCTCACCGCCGCCGCCGTCGTGCGCCGAGCCAGCCGAGGCGCGCTCGCTCTCCTCCGCGATGGCGTCCATGCCAAACAGCGTCATGCCGCCAACGCCGCTCGGCGAAGGTGCCGAGTGGCCGTTCAACCCCGGCGATGTGGGCGCCGAGTCACGCCCTGACGTTGCCACAGCATCGGCGTTGCCGGTGGCGGCGGCGGAGGTTGCCATGGAAGAGAGAGCAGTGGCTGAAGCTGACGCGGCACCCCTGCCCAGGGGGCTGCGGTTGGCGCCCCCTGCCTGGGCGCGGCCCGGTGGGTCCTCCTGAGCACGCAGTCTCTGTGGATAGGCGGTGTGACCGGCAAAGGCAACAAGATTGCGGAAGGTTGGCAGGATGAAGCAGGAATAAAACTGATGCCAAATGGGCTTGGTGAGATTGGAACACAGGCCTGATTGCAGAATGACCAACTTAATCATTCCCTGCCCCTTGCATCTCGTGTTGCAGGCACAACATTGCACACGCATTGCGGCAAGGCGGAAGCAATGCCTGAACAGCGAGGGGTGAAAGGGACACACCCACCTGGAAGCTCTCGACAATCTGCTTGAAGCTCGGCCTTGCAGCGGCGTCCGAGCTCCAGCAGCGCTCCATGAGCGCTTTGTACTGCTGCAGCGTACGGCCCGGGTTGCCTGGCAGCTCCGAGTCCGGCGGCACGTCGGGCCGTGTGTGGTGCGAGACAGCGTTGAAGATGACCTCCAGATGAGAACGGGGTTTGAGCAGGGGGGGTTTCAGATGGAGGGTGCAGGGGGCACGAGCCATGTAGCAAGGATGCACTTGCTTCACACTGTGCTTAGCCGCGAACACCCAACTCTATGTGTCTCTCTGCCTGTCAACACACACCAGCGCCTTGCACAGCCGCCGCTGCGTCGTTATCGCTACCCAGACCCCTGCATGCCAGCAGCAGGGCCTATGCTCACTCTGCCTCTACAACCAGGCTGCTACCGTCTGCCTTCCTCTACGGACGCGTTTCCAGCGCCTTCACAACCTGACCCAGCCTGCAGCGCCGCATCTCTCACCTGCACCGACATCATCTCCTCGTACGGCTGCTGCCACGTCAGCATCTCCCACATGATGATTGCAAACGAGTACACGTCGCCCGCAGTTCCGATCGCACTGTCCCTGATGACCTCCGGCGCAGTCCACCTTGGGTTGGTGGTCTTGGACAGCATGACCTGGGAGCCGTTCTGATTCATCATACGCGCCAGCCCGAAGTCAGCGATCTGCACAGCCATGGCAGACGGCCAGGGGTGTGAGGGGCAGGCAGAGGGTCTGGTTTGTGTGGGCCGCAAGTGCTACATACATATCAGTGATGTGATACCACGATACAGGTTGCGACATAGGCCCATTGATTACCCCAGCCCAGCCTGAACCCTGTGAGGCAGGTTGATGACAAATCGGCATTGCGTTTCAAACCACGCGGCAACTGTGCATAAGTTGCGCCCTCCGGCGATGAGCGGCAGACGTGGTTGCACAGGCACGCTTACCTGACCAACTGCCCACTTTCACGGGCATAGCCACTGTCATGACGCTGATATCGATGGACATGTATGTGACCAAAATTATTCAAGCAACTGCTGCCTACCTTCAGGTGGAACCTTGGCCCCTCGTTGTCAATGGTCATGTCCAGCAGCAGGTTGGGAGAGCGCAGGTCACCGTGGATGATGGGGGGCCGGCGGGTGTGCAGGTAGTGCATGCCTGTTATGGGTGGGAGGAGGATCGAGGCAGGGGAGGGGGGCGGTGGTGTTGGGAAAGCCTTGAGTGAGGGGGCGACGCATGTGCGGGTAGTGCATGCCTGTCATGTACAGGAGAGGACGAGGGGCGGGGGACCGGGGTGTTGCGTGCCTTGGATGAGCAGGTGACAGTGGGCCTTACCGTGATTCATCTGCGGCTTACCTCATGCACCCTTCACGCCCATGATGAACCTGCGGCGACGTCCCTCAGCACCTCCAGCGGCTTGACCCAGCTCAGCCCAAGCACCAACCAACCCTAGCAATATACCTCATCGCAGTACCTCCCCTGCTTGCCCCTTGCATTCCTCCAGCCCCTGCTTCACCTGCGGCGACGTCCCTCAGCACCTCCAGCGGCTTGACCCAGCTCAGCCCAAGCACCAACCAACCCTAGCAATATACCTCATCGCAGTACCTCCCCTGCTTGCCCCTTGCATTCCTCCAGCCCCTGCTTCACCTGCGGCCACATCCCTCAGCATCTCCAGCCGCTTGACCCAGCTCAGCTCACGCACCGCCCGAGCCTCGCCCTTGCTCGCCCTTTGCAGGATCCCGAACAGAGAACCATGTGCGTAGTACTGCGACAGGCAGGGCGGGTGGAAGGTAGCTGTCAGTCCAAGGAACAGATGCAGTAATGATATCCCATGATGCTATCAGAAATAAGAGGATGTGCATGTACAGCAGCGGTGCAGGCACAGTTAACAGAGTACGTGCCCGGCTTTCTACCTGCCAACTTGAAAGCAGCTGAAGATGGCCACTAAATGCATACTGTCAGTGATAACAGTGTGGTACTCCTCTTTTCACCAGCATGCAGCTACACCCACCTCCTGCGCGCCACTGTCCTGCCTGCTGCCTGATCTGCCCCCTGTCGCCTGTAAGTGACTTATATGTGCAGTCAGCGGGCACGGGGACACATGGCCCCCCACCCTGCAGACCAAGCTGCCAGTCGTGCCTCCTCACCTGCATGACGATCATCGGTGGGTCCAGGCACACTGCCATGAAGCGGGTGATGTTGGGGTGAAGCAAGGAGCCCAGCATGTTGACCTCGTTTTGCATCTCCTGGAAATAATAAGCAGGCGGAGTGGATGGCGGTTGTGAAAGGTCAGCGACTGCGCACACAGCGGTGTACTTGTGGTGGTGATCGTGGCTGTGCTATGTGCAACTGACTTTCACGTGCTGTGTATGCCTGCCATGCACTGGGCCTTCACAGCCAGCCAGCAACCTGCTTGAACGGAGGGTCGCAGCTGCGCCACTCCTCTTCCATACACCCGTCCCCATGTGCCATCCAGCAGTGGCATGCAAGGTTGTGAGGTCACCCATCCGCACTGTCGGTGCGGCGCTTTACATCATTCACCTGCTCCCACTGTCCTGCTCTCAATGTCACTCTCTCTCGATCTCTCACTTTCTCTTGATCATGCGTTCTCACACCCTATCCCTCGCCCTCTCCTTGCCTCACCTGCCACGCCTTCAGGTCACCATCAGCGCTGTTGGCGGAGAAGCCCAGCAGCTCTTTGACAGCCACTTCACACCCAGTCCAGTCCGCTAACCACACCTGGACACAAGTGGAGGTGAGGATGGGGCTTGAACAAACAGGTACTGGCATCAAGGCACAAAGGGTCTCAGCTTTGCCAGGACTGCTTGGAAGCATGTGCCTTTGTCAGTGCGCTTTGAGCCTCACATCCTTTGCATTTGCTTGTAGTCAGACATGCAGGTTTTACGGATACAAGTGCCTCTTGCAATCTGCAGGGCAACGTAAGCGTGCAACCAACTCCAATCTGAAGTGGCACAGTGGGCAGGCCCCCAACTCTGGCATTCAAAGTGGCTGCTACGGTTGGCAGCTCACCTTGCCATACGCGCCTGAGCCAACCAGCTTCCTGAGGCTGAGCTCGCTCGCATCAATCGTCTGGCAGGCGCCTGCAAAGGCGTAGGGCGCTGCGGGGGAGGCTGGGCTGCCGGGGGTGCCGCCTGCGGATGTAACAGCAGAGATCCAGTGCATGCATCACGACGTGTGCAGCAGGCGATGGATTGAGCCACATTGCGCGGCGCTGCACAACAACACGTTCTCTGTCAATCATGGCGTTTCCCAGCCATATTTGGAATATGGTACCCTGCGTCTTCCCACTGGCATGCATGCTCCTGCTGCCTGGGCAGTTGCATACGGCACAGTTACCAGCCAGCCCTACAGCAGACAGACCCGTCCCCTCTGTAACACCCAGCTTTCACCGTTGTAAGCTTCAAACGCCTCCACCATCTTAAGGCACTCAATTGCTCTTCCCGGCCAGCATGCCCTCATCCCCATGTGCCTCTGCAAGAAACACAGCCCCCTCCCACACCCTCCACCCTTTCCCTTCCTGTCTCCTCATGCATCCCAACAGAAGCTAGCTCACCTCCGCCGGCTGCGCCGCCCATCATCAGCATCCGCGCCGAGTTGCCCCTGACCGGGAGCGGGTGTGGACCTTGATGCCCCGAGTTGCCAGACCCTGCGCTGCTGCCGCCGTCACTGAAGCTGCTGCCCTGGTGTGTGAGGGCCAGGGCGCCGTTGCCTGGGGGCGCGGCGTAATTGGAGCCTAGAGGAGAGGGGGAGAAGGAGTAGCTGTTGGCATGCTTGATGGATGACCGTGCAACACCTGCAAGCAGAATGCCCAATAGAGCAACATGAACCAAAGGTGAGCTTCGTTCAAAATGGTTCACGAATTCAAAACCGTTTACGAATCATTCTGCTGGGTCGGGGAGGGGGGGAAAGATGAGAAGCGCAAGCAGGCGTTGCAACCGAAGTGCTTCATCTGCAGCTCAGTGGCATGAAACAAGTTGTGGGGGTTGTGTGTGGAGAAGCGCACAGGCTGCAAAGACCCAAGGTTGTGTGCGGAGACGCGCACAGGCTGCAAAGACCCAAGGCTGTCACGGACATAAGAGCTGGCGGGGCTTAGCAGCAACAGCAACGGTAGTTGGCAAGCCTGAGTACCTCAGCACCTGCTGAGTGGTTGTCTTTGCCTCTTGTCTGCAGAGCAGCTGCCGCGTACCCTGGCGTCCTGCCACCATGGTGTCCTGCGCTGGTACTCCGGGACGCTGGTGTCCTACTAAGCTGCTGCGCTGGAGCCCTTATGTCCTTGAACCCTAGTGTCCTTGAACCCTAGTGTCCTGGTACCCTGCACAGGATGTCAGGGCTGACCTGGGCTGGCGTCTTCTCCATACATATCCACAAAAGACTGGACGCGCTTGGGCAGGTCGCTCCCCAGGTGGTCAAGCGCTTGGTGCATCTGGAACAGGTCCAGCAGGCTCTCTGCAAGGCATAGGCATAGGCATAGGCATAGAAATAGTGTGAAAGGGCGACAGCCACCAGGTCATGTGACGGACACGTTCCACTGCATTGGTTGCACACACACCTGAAGGAGCTGCAACACAAGTGCGCTCTGTGCGATGAGCCCTGCTCGCCGCCACCACCAGCCAGCCTACTCACCGGCGTTGGCAGCGATCTGGCTGCCGGGGCGCCCGCCTGCGGCCGCTGCGCCGTGGGTCAGCGAAGTGCGGTGCTCGGCCAGCTGCGCCGCTGCCGACAGGATCGACGCCGAGGCGCCGCCATTGCCGCCTCCAGCCGTCGTCCCCGGCCATCCCGAGTATGAGACCCGGCTGAACCCCATTTGCCCGAGCGGGTTGGAATCCCGGCAGAATGGAAGGCCTCCTGTGTTGGGGAGCGAGTCGCGGCCGGAGGCGGAGGCGGCGGAGGCACGGCTCCCAGCAGTGCCCGAGTTGACGCGGTGCACGAGCATCAGCTGGTGCGCTGCGGCGGCGGCTGCCGAAGAGCCGGGCGGCAGCTGCGTCGACATGCGGGGCGTGAGCGAGAACGAGGGGACGCGCAGGGGCGCCATGAGCGCCGCGGCAGTGGCGGCGACGGCGACGGCAGCGGCAGCGGCAGCTGGGCCGTTGAGGCCCTGATGCTCTGCCTCTGCGGCAATGTCCCTGCAGGGTGGAGAGTGGCACCGACACCGCTGAGCCTGAGCCCTCGGACCGACTGCATGCAGCAGCTGCCGCACTGCCTTACCCTTGTGCATGCAACAGTGCCCACTGCCCTGATGTTGTGCTGCTGCTACGCAAGAGCATGGCATCTGCCTGTGCAACCCCCACAGTCTGGCCGCTCTGCCCCGCCTCACCTAGAGTGCCACATGCGTATCCGGCCAGTGCTGCTGGCAGCCACGAGGCTGTATGTGTGCGACACCAGCAGTGACAGCTCCCTGCGGAAGGCCTTGAGCATGATGCGCTTGGGCCTGCAAACGCACATGGCGATGCAAGCGGTAGACAATGTACCCTTGCCTGGACAAGCCTAGAGTTGTCTAGTTTTGCTTAACAAGTAAACGTGAGAGCTACTACCCCCAAAATCCATTTCTGCCGTTTACCCACACTGCCCCTGTCTTGGCCCAGCACTCTCCCTGATTCTGGTGGACCACGCAGTAGCAGTCAGCCACTGCATGTTCGCCAGCCTTGTGCCTCTCCCTCACCTGTACTCCCCAAAGCTGGCGGATGCGCCCTGCCCCTTGTCCACTCCCATGGGGAACTGCGGACCGGCGCTACCGTCATTGCCCGCTGGCCGCAAGAACGCCCAGATCTCGCCGTTTGCGTGGCCGGTGCAAACAATGCCCCACTCCTCAAACACAGCAATGCCCCTGCAGGTGCAGAGCGGCGGGGCAGCAACAAGCGCAGCAGAGCGTATGGGGAGAGCGGCGCGGGCCAGCAAGGTTGGGCATATAAGATACACAAGGGGCAGCCTAATTCCAACTTGAGTGTAATGATACACACCGGATTGGGCTGGAAGGTTCGCCGATGCGTATCAGCGGAGCCAGGCGTGTGTGGTCAGGACGCCACAGAAGTAACTGCCCGTTCTCGTGCCCCGTCAGCAGTCGCAGCGGAGGAGCCTGCGACTGGCTGGGCCCTTGGTCTGCTGGCTGCGCTGGCAGCAGCTCGCCTCGCGCCATGGCTTGCAGGGCTTCCGCTGACAGCGTGAGGCGTGAGGCGGAAGAGGAGGCTGCGCTGAGCAGCTGCTTGCATGTGAGGGCAGGGGGACACAGGGACAAGGATCAGGCTGGTGGCAGCGGGAGAGCACGTGGGGATGTACAGGGCCTGGAGCGAGAGGGAAGAGCACGCAGGCATAGCAGGCGTGGAGGAGAGGGTGAAGGTTAAGCAGCATTCCTTCCCTTGCCGCACAGGACCTTGCAACCAAAGTTTTTCCCTCATCTTTCAGAAGCCTCTCTGAGCCGTCGTCCACATCCTACCGCCCCACCTGGCAAGTCCATGCGCTGTATGCAGCCTCTCATGCTGCGCATGTTGATGCGCGTGTCCAAACCACAGCCCCCGCACACAGCAGCAAGTTGTGGCCTGCGCCTCACCTGTGGGGAATCAGAGCGCCGGTCTGTGTGCTGCGCCCATCCGATGCTGCTCATGCTGGTACAGGCGCCAAAGGCCCCACACTCCCACACATCGAGCTCCGCGTAAGATGCGGTGCTCCAGAGGAACAGGCGGCCAGACTGCAGCAGGTCAGGAACGGTTGACAGAGGATAGGTGAAAGAAAGGCAGACTACGACGGAGGCAGGCATCACGTCGTCAGTGCTGTTGCCAAGGTGTAGCTAGGACTTGGAAGAAGCCCATCGGGTGTGTCAGCTTCCAACACTTGCCATCCAACCCTCCATGCCAGCAAATGCGTGGCATCTGCTACCCTTGACATCCCCCTGGTACACATTTACACACCTGAGAGGGACGTGAGGCAGAGACCCAGGCGTGCACCCCGATGACATGGATGCACCTAACGGTCCCTTCCAGGTTCCCAGTGTGCGCGTCGCCCCCACACAGCCGGCCCAGGCCGCACAGCCCTGCACCACTGCTGCTGCTCCTGCTGTTGAGGCTGCCTGTTCGGCTGTCCAGGCCTCCAACCGCCACCCCGGAGGGACCTTGCCCTGCCCCTGCAGCATGAGATGACGGGCCCACTCCTGCGCCCCCGGCACCTGCCGCTGCAGCCGAGCCTTGCCCTGCTGCATGCACTGAATCAGGAGATGCTGGGGAGGGCAGGGCCGTGGGGCGGTGGCCCAGGCTGGCTAGCGTCTCCAGCCACCCCTCTTGGGTGTGGAAGCACATCACCTTCACGCTGCCAATGTCGTCACCCACCCATGCACGCCCCTGCAAACGCAACGGGGCGGAGACAGCAACATCGGTATGGCATGAAAGGACTGCAGGGGTCAACATTTCATGCGTGTCTGTGATGCAGTTACCACGTTCCCTTGTGACCTGCACCATGCCACGCCCCCGACTCAGGAACTGCAACCACTTGTAGCAAAGCTGCTCTCACCTGGTCGTCAAAGGCAATGACCCTCACAGCGCTGGTAAAGGCCTTGTCTTCAAAAATGAGCTCCCAGTGCTGCTTTTGGCGAACCCTCACTGCCCCCCGGGCATGGCCTGTCCAGACATTGTTATCCTGTGCAAGTGCAGATATGGAACCAAAGGACACAGTTGGCAACAAGAGGTCGAGGCAAGGCCTGCAGGAACGCCAACGCTGAAAGTGGCTACAGGAGCGCAGGGGATCTCATGGTCTGATGACAGTTCCGTAACCCATATCACGGCTCAGGTTCTACTTTTAGCAGCTGCAACTGAAGAAGGGTATGGAGCTCACGCTCTAGCTCCATCAAGGTGTCACTGATGCTCCTTGCCCCATACCCCTTGCCTCAATGGCCGCCAAATGCATGTGCCCACCTGATCTATTGCGATGCATGTTACCGCCATCTCCTGCGGTCGCTCAATGGTGAAGGCTGTTGTGGACTCGCTGGACTCGGAGTAAAATTCAATAGTGGAACCTGAACAAGGGCAGTGGGATGTGCAGTTGTAAGCATTGGCCAAGGATAAACACAGCAAATGGAACGAAAGGCCAGGTCTTGGGAAATGGTCCCGCCCATCGCCTGACCCTGCTCAGCATTCACACTGACCAGTCCAGCCCCTCACTTGCGCAACGACCCGCCCCTCCATATATGCTTCATTGCTGCTGCCCAGTCCCGGCCCATGACTCACCAACCGACCACCAGATGCAATTGGCCTGTACGCGTGCGTATGGGTCGGGCGGAAGGAACGCTATGGAGAGCACCCGGTTGTTCCGCTTCCCCCGCAGCTCAACCCCATACAGCTGCCGGCCAGACCCGCCACCGCCGGCCATGGCTGCCAGCGGTCCGCCCCCTCCCCCTCCCGCAGCACCTCCGGCTTCAGCCGGGGGCGCCATGGCGCTGGTGTAGCTGCCCTCAGCCATGCCCATGCCGGAAGCGGCCTGGCGAAGTGTAACTGACAGCGTGCGCTGCGTGGAGGCGGATGGCGCAGGGGGCACACCGCCAGAGTTGCAGCGTGACTCAAGCACCTGGGCAGCACAGAGGCCCACGGGTGGGGTGGGGCGGCAGCGGCATGTGAGCATAGGTTGAGTAAGTCGCAACCAGGGCAGCGCAGAGGCCCACGAGTTGGGTGGGGCAGCAGCGTCATGTGAGCACAGGTTGAGCAAGTCGTAACCATGTTCAAGAAGGGTCCGGCCAACGCCAGCAGCCTGGCAACAGCGCCATGTTGTGGGCATGGCAACCCGACCCATGTGAGCGACACATTTGCGCATTGTGTGCTCTCTAGTGCCACAGCCCTTGCCAGCCCTGCTCCTGACCACACCCACCATCAGGCTTCGCAGGTGGTCCGTCACTTTCTCATACTTGGCTGTGATGCCCTTGCTTGCTCCAACAGTCATCAGCTTGCCCATGACGCCCAGGCCGCCATACACACTGATAAGGGTCAGCCCTCGCCTCGCCGACACCTTGATCTCACACGCAATCACAATGAGCTCCGGCACGGACCGCGTCTCTGTCGCCTGTAGGTCAGAGCAGGGGACACAATGCTCACGAGTCACAAACCACAACCAGGTCAGGGCGCTGAAGTTGTGAATTCACCTAACACATCCCTGCTATGCGCTTGCTTAGGCAAAATGCGCGCTTTCCCTGTGGCTGCCTGCTGCTGCTGCAGCACCGCAACAACTGCTGTCTCTCCGCAGCCGCTGTGGCCTGAACCCCAGCCCCTATGCCCTACTTGAGTTGCTGAGCAGCCGCTGCAGTCCCTCCCTTTTAAAGGTGGCTGCTGCCGATGCAGACCTGCAGGATTTGTATATTGACCCCGACCTGCTCCAGCCTTTGTAGGCGTGCACCTGTTGCGTCCGTGATGCTTGTCGTGATGGTTATCGCTGCCACTGAGACCTGTTCTACTTCGGTGGCGCCCGCCTGCTCCAGCCTGCGCAGAGCTCTGTGGGTCCTCTCCTCCATTTACTGCACTACGCTCCCCGGCCGTGTCATATGGCTGTTGATTCCCTGACCTCTGACGCAAACGCCCCTCCCTCCACCCCTCACCTGCTCCAGCCTGCTCAGCGCCCTATGAGCCTCCTCCAGCATCATAGACGCCTTCTCCCTGTGGCTGCATGCTGCTGCCACTGCGCTGTCGAGAGCCTGCACTGCTTTCCTGGCTTCACTCATCTCATCTTTGAGGAACACCTTGGGCCCAACCTCCTTCAGACTTGGAACTGTTGGACGCAAGGGGTGCGCAGGTCACCGGATGCATCAGAGTGAGTGGTGACTCACCACTGGTGAGGGCCCCAGCTCTAGAGCTTTGCATCTCAAGACGCAGCATCAGGGAGCACGGCCGCATGAGCAGGTGAGTGGCCTTGCGCACCCCTCCACTTGTAAGCACAAACTGCTGCACCTGCTTGTCCCAACCCCCTGCTTTCCCATCCATGCACTCACGTTTCTGTAGGCGCAGCTGCCCTCCCCCTAGCCCAGCGTCTGCGCCTATCACTGATCCGCTTGCCATGGAGCCATTTTCGTCATAGTAAGCAGCGCTGCGCCGCCTGTCAGCCAGGCTGCGCACTGCCATGGACAGGCGGGAGAACAAACCATCTTCCCCATCCTCGTCCAAGGTCGACAGCTTGCGCTGCTTCCGCTGCGCCTGTGCCTGCACCTGCACCCCCATGCAGCATCGGCAACAGGTAATTGACAACAGGGTGCTCGATCAATGAGCTTGCAGGGTGATGATGGCCATGTGTTGTGTTGCGCAGGGATTGCGGTGACGGCATGCTTTGGCTGACTCCCCTGTCGAGCCACATGCTACATGAAGCATGTGCATATGCTGCGTGCACTGGCACTGCCGGCAGCAGGTGACTGCATGCTGCATGCGCATGGCAGCACTGACCAAAGCGAGGCGCATGCATGCTGCACACCATGTGCACACATCGGCTACGTACAGCTGCGTGCTGCCACATGGAATGTGTTGGCAGCATGCATGCAAGCATGGATATGCCACGCCTGTTGTGCTTCACTCAACAGCACACAGTACATGACGGACGCACTTCGCACCTGTCTGGCCGCCTGCTGCTCTCGCCCCTGCACGGGCTGCATGCCTGCCGGCGGTCACTTGCTGCGCTGTCGCGGCAGCAGGACTTTAGCCGGGCCTTCAGGCACACTCACGACGGTCCCATGCTGCCGGCCCGAGCGTGCGCTACCCTCATGGCGTCAATGCTCGCCTCGCCGCAGCTCGTATGGGCAGTTCCAGGAAAGGACTGATGTCCAAAGCTGGGTGACCAATGTTGCTGCGTTGACCGCCGCTGGGCACTGCACCGTTGCGCTGTTAACCACGTGACCCAGTGGCAGCGTGCCAAGTCTTGTGGGCAAGCCAGGCGCAGGTGTTGCGCTCCCACTCCCACGCCTCACCCAGTTGCACAGGAACAGGCGAAATTGACTTTGGCAGGCTGAAGACAACGTTCGCCAGATGATTTGCGGCGTGCTGCCGGCAGTGGCTTGTGGTGGCCGGTACGTGTTCATACTGCCTGTTGCGAAGCACTGCAAGACCACCTGGCCGGTCGGCAGCCTCGCCTGGATGTATGCCAACGTGTGATTCCTCATGCAGGGACCATCACCATGCACCATTTCATGAAGCACTGTCCCTGGACAAGGGCCTTGTCACTGCATGTGCGCAGCGCAAGCAGCTGCAAAAAAACAAGCAGCAGACAGCAGACAGCAGACAGAAGACAGCACCAACTCCAGCAGTGCTTGATTTTGCATCTGAACATGGTGCAAGGCATCGCAGTGTCACCTGCAAGTCGGACTAAACAGTTTACACAAGGGCCTGACTATGGAAACGGCTTTGGTCAGGCTGGACATGAGACTGTGGTCAAACGTGGCTCGTGGTGCCAGGCTGCGTGACAGTGAGCTGCAGCAGCACTCAAAGTGGCGGAGTGCAGCCCTTGCGTAGGTAGGCTGAGCCGCAAACGGCCCGTTCCTTCAGTAAGCCCTGGTGAGAGAACGGCACCGATGCCCAACTCAGCAAGCGCTGCGTCCTTAGCGTCCTTGCAAACCAGCTGCAGCATCAGCCACAAAGGCGCCTGGACCAAAATTCAACCTTGCCTTGTCTGCAACAGCGGTGCTATGCTGCGCCAAAGAAAGCTTGCCGTTTTGCCTTTGTGACACGATGCTTGGTGACGGAGGTGTCGCCAAGATGACACTGGCATGAGGCCAGGAACAGGCCCCCTTGACCCCACACTCAGGTTGCACCTTCAAAGGGCAAACGCGCCGCCTGCGCAGCAAGACTTAGCGCACCGCAACGCCAGCATGACTGCCAACGCCGTTCCCGTGTGCATGCATTCGACCGAGGCGCAGGGTGCGTGGCACGAGAGTACCGACGGCGGTCCAGCGCATGCCCCGCCCGTGCCGCGCTTGGCGCCCAAGGAGGCTCGGGAGCGTCGCGAGGGCCCGCAGCGCTCACCTGATGCTGCCACGGTCGGCTGCCGCGTGACCCATCACCCTGATGGTGCAGGGTCAGCTGCCGCACCTCCTGCTACGCCTGCAAAGATGCCTGAGCGTCGGAGCTGGTCTGGAGAGGTTCAGCCTGCCATGACCAAGGGCCAGTACAACCACAACGCCAAGGTGCAGGCGCTGGCCATGGAGCCTGCCATGCAGCTGCTGGTGCTGGCGGCGGGCGGGGTGCCCATCGCACCCAGCAGGCCCCTGCAGGTAGGCGAGCAGTGTGCATATAATGCGTTGCTTGCAGAATGGGAGCCACCAGCACATGTTGCTGCATCAACAAACGATCCTGCACCATGCATGCTGTGCCGCCCCTTCAGGTGTTGGAGCTGGGCTGCTCCCAGGGCGTCAACTCCATCCAGCCAGTCAAGACCATCCTGGAGGTGTTTGCCAGCAGGGCACAGGTGAGCGTGCTGATGCCGGGGTTTGCAAGCAGGCGTCAGGATCAAACACCTCCACCTGCCTTGGCGTTGCGTTGGATGACATACCCTGTCTTGTGTCGCCCTCTGACACTTTTACTCGTTTCTTCATTGCGGCTTCACCCGTCTTCTTCATCGCAGACCATGCGCCATGGCGGCAAGCTGGAGGTGCTGGTGGCGCACGACGACCTGCCCGACAACGACTTTGAGGAGCTGCTGCAGATGGTGACGGACCCCGCCACGACTTACGTGCCCCAGGTAAGGCAATCCCCAGGCACGAGGCATCCTCCTTGTTCATTCTGTCTCGCCTCAGGATCGACAATAAATCAATTCAATCGCACTGCCAATCTGCCTCCCTCAGGACCCTGCCAGCCCCCTGGCCGTGTACCCCACGTTCATCGGCCGCAGCTGCTACGAGCGCGTGCTGCCCTCTGCAAGCGTCGATCTGGCCTTCTCCTTCACCACGCTGCAGTGGTGAGCCCCCACGTCTCCCCATTACCCTGATGGTGTTGCAGTGTTCAGCGTCACCTCAGAGGTGCACCAGCATCAGGCCCTGATGCACAGCGCTGTGGCTCGCCTGCTGTGCAACAGGGCTAAGCGTGGGCTGCCAACGTTTCAGTCTCAGCTTTCTCATGTATGCTGCGCACTGCTTCTTGCGCAGGCTGAGCACCAAGCCTGCCACCAGCAGCCAAGCTTTGTTTCCGACTTTGGGTGATGACAAGGCGCTGAAGGCGGCCTACGAGCAGCAGGTGTGATGCGCTGCAATCGTGGTGGCACAATGCACCTTGCGTGTGGGCTCGGGACTTGAAGCATGAGCACTTGCACTGATTGTGCCAGCCATGTACACATATACCCGGCAGGGTTACCTGCTGGGCTGCACATGTCAAATGAGCATTCTTGACACTTTGCTCGCGTCTGGCTTGCAGGCGCTGAGTGACCTGGTCAAGGTGCTGCGGCTGCGCGCGGCAGAGTTGGTGCCAGGCGGCATGTTTCAGGTGAGGGTAGGAAGCAGAGGGCACGCAAGGCCAGGCATGGGGCAGGCCTGATGTCATGCTGGCAGTTACTCAACTATTTCTGATGGCCTTGCTGTGTCTACTGCATCACGAAGCTGTACTACCTTATTTGCCGACAGCGTGTTAATGGGTAAGCAGAGCTGGATTCTAATGTTATAGCACCTTGTTTGTGCTGTCACGCTCACCCAAACAGGTGCATTTCCCCGTGTCTGAAGACAGCGCTGCTGGCGCCCATGCCGGCCACTGGGCCATGGACGCTCTGCAGCGCCTGGTTGCTGACTGGGTAGCTTCCGGGAAGCTTCGCGGCAAGGAGGTGGCGGCCATGTCGCCACCTGTGCACATGCGCAGTGTGGCGGCCGTGAGGGAGGCACTGAGGAGCGTCAAGGACCTGTGGAGTGTGAAGAGGTGGGTGGTTGCCTTGGGCTGCCGTGCCTGGCAAGCCCGCACCAAAAGCTGTTGAAGGGTGCCAGCTTTTGTTAAGTGGAATGTCCAACGTCTGGCGCATGGCTGGGGTACAACGTGAATTCCTGTGCATCAGCTATGCAACGTAGCTTCCATGCAAGGCAGTTCAGCCAAGATTGCTCCTTCTCGCTACCATTGACTGCAAGATTTCCACTGCAGGGCATTGAACTCTTGATCCATTTCAGGAAGGATGCAGTTCGCTCACCACAGCTCCCTTCTCCCCTCCCCCTGCAGCTTCTTTGTCCGCCCACTTCAGGGTGTCAGCTACCCACAGCTGAGGCAGGGTGCCATCACGCGTGCGCAGTACGCTGTGTCTGTCCGTCGCCAGGTGGGTTTCTATTTGGGTCCTAGCATGCGTTGAGGACGGGTGAAGCTGGGCAAGTCTTACCTCACATCATCGTCAGCTGACTTCTTGACCCCACTGCCCAGAGCCCACACTGATTATTTCTGCCTGTGCCGCCTGGTGTCCACTTGCGCAGGTGGCGGCAGTCATGCAGGGGTACATGCAGGGCCAGCTGTCCAGGACCAGGCGCGAGGAGGCTGCGCAGGACATCGTTGTGCGCCTGTTCGACGCCTATGAGCATGTTCTGGAGGAGGCGCCGGAGGAGGATGGGCTGACAATGGTGTACTTCCTGCTGCAGCGCACGGAGGCGGAAGCAGTGGCTCCGTGAGCGTCTGTATGTCTGTGTGACAACCATGCATGCCTTATCAGGTGATGCAGTGGTGTTTGTCATGACAAACCGGCAGGTGTGCAGTGCCCCAGGGTTCGGGCTTGTATTGGATCAGTCAAGACCCCGTGGTTGAGAGGACTGAACAGTCAGTGCGTTGGCTGGGGCACCTTTCATCCATAACGGAGAGTCAAGAGTGGCTTGAGCGTGAGAGTCTGCGTGTTGGCTGTGGAGACAACTTGTGATGTACATATTTGTCCATAAGCTATGTGTTTATTGGAAACTTTGTGTGATTTGGCTGGCTGCACAACGCGCTGCACACCACAAGCAGCCCACCATGTAAAGGCCTATGGTTTCGGCAGTATTTCGACGCCGCCACACCTTCACACTCCCCTGGGGCACACGCTTGCGACAGCGACGTCTCGCGCTTGCCTGCCATTTGACGAGTAGTGCCGCCACACCCTCTTCGATTGTTCACCCCAAGCTCCTGTTGCCGTGAAAACCAGAGGGATGGCCAGCATGAGTATGCTGCAGCAGCGCGGCGCGGCGATGCAGGTGCGGGAGACACCTTGTCAGCCTGATGAGCTGCCAGGTTCAGCGCAGCAAGGCCGACAGCGCCGCATCAGGGCCTTGGCGGTGCGGCGCAGCAGATTCGCAGCCGACAGCCCTGCCTGAGCGCATCGCGCCAGGCTCAGCATGGCATTCGCTGTCCTAGCACATCAGCCAGCTGCCACCACGCCGCCGCACGTGCCTTTTTGCACAGGCCCAACCTGCTTCTTGCCCCAAGATCTCTCCCCGCCTGTCGGCACCAGGTAGGAAGCACGACTTTTGGGCGAGATGGCACACATGCGCTTGAAAACATCCAATTCACAATCGAGCAGACGGGACTAGAGGCTGCGGCGCGCCCGCCGCTCGTTGTGCACGTGTTGTTGCATGGTCAACCTGCATGACAGCCGCTGGTATGCACCGTGCACAGCCTCGCGATGAGCACTTGCCACTCAAGTGCACATTGCATGCCAGCGACACAGTGCTGAGCTAACAGACATGCCGTGCTTGGTGCTGGACCACGGCCAGCTGACACTGGTATGCACGGCTTGCCCTGCAGGGCTCAATGCAGGGCTGAATGCTGAATGCACAAACAGCTATTTGCACATCCAAAGACGTGTCACCATTTGGCAGTAGGCGACGCTCCAGATCCCACCCTCAGCCGTTCTGTTGATTGCCTGTCACCCCTGTTAACTCTCCCCGCCCAATTCCTGCCCCTTCACGTGTGTAGTCCGCCGCGTGGTCCAGGTCTCTGCCACCTCCCAGCAGGAGATGGATGAGATTGCGCTGCTGGAGAAGGCGCTGTCCCTCGCCAAGGAGCGCAAGCAGAGGGCTGCAGAGGCTGCCGCCGCCCCTGCCGCTGCCCCCGCTGCCGGTGCAGACGGCTACTCTGGCAAGGCCTTCACCATCAAGACCTTCAACGCCATCTCCCCCATCGGGCTGCAGGTGCGGAGCAGCAGGTGTTTGAGCTCAGGAGCTACACAGTAAGGTGCATGCAGGCGGTTTGGGGTAGCTGCGTGCATGCGTGGATTTCCTGTGATACAGATCAGGCAAGCTCATTTCGGGATATGAGCAGGCCTCGGCCTGAGCGACATGAAGCGCTTCACTATCTGCGCCTGACCATCACCCCGGTTGCGTCCGCTCCTTGCGCAGAGGTTCCCCAAGGGCAAGTACATTGTGTCTGGTGAGGACTCCAAGCTGCCCGCCTCGCCCATGGCCATCATGCTGCGCTCGCACCAGCTCAAGGTGGAAGAGGTGCCTCCCACCATCCGCGCCATTGTGCGCTGCGGCGCCGGCGTCAACAACATTCCCGTGCCCAAGGTGCGGATGCGAGTGCGTGATGCCACATCACTGATGTAGCAACACATTGACTCGTGGCTTTCACGACCTCCAATTTAAGTTTCTTGTGCCCTAACGCCCCTTCCCTGTCCTTGCAGATGACTGAGCTGGGCATCCCCGTGTTCAACACCCCCGGTGCCAACGCAAATGCTGTCAAGGAGCTGGTGGTGTGCGCGCTGCTGCTGGCATCCCGCGGCATCCTGGAGGGTAACGCTCACGTCAATAACGTGATCAACAAGGAGGAAAACGTGAGGCAGGGGTCGGGTGGAGGGTGTATCATGATGACGAGAGGGCAAGGTTCTGACAACCGTTGATGCTGCCCAATCATGGCTTCGAATGGCCGGGTGCAGCAGGCTTCGGAGGGCATGCTCCATCCTCAGTTCTTGAAGCAGGTGCACCAGGCGCGGCCGCTCGCCCACCTGCTGAGCTGTTTTGCTCTGATTGCCTGTGCAGATGGACTACGACAAGGTCGCGAGGCGCATTGAGAAGGACAAAGCCATGTTTGTGGGCACTGAGATCGAGGGCAAGACCCTGGGTGTCATTGGTCTGGGAGCCATTGGTGGCAAGGTGGTCAACGCTGCCCTGGCGCTTGGCATGAAGGTGGTCGGCTTTGACCCAGTGCTGTCGCTGGAGGCTGCCTGGAAGCTGCCTGGTGACCGCATGACCAAGGCTGACAGCCTGGAGGACCTGCTCAAGGTGTGGGGTATGGGCTGGGTCGAAGGAGGCTCCCAGTGAGTGGGTGGGCTGGATACTTGTCGGTTTGGACAAGAGGTAGGCGATCTGTGAAATTGCTGATGCGAAACCTGGCGACGCTGTGTGGAAAACCTTGAGGTTGTGGTTTGTGGCTGTGGCTGACTTCACGTGCCAGGCCAGCCGGCAAACAAGTACACGTTCCTTGCGACCTTGGCTGCTTGGCATGAAGGGCACCTGACCGTCTCCACAACAGCAGCTCACACATTTGACACATTACGTGCCCTGTTGCTCGCGCCTGCCAGGCATCGGACTATGTGACTGTGCACGTGCCGTACATCAAGGGCGCCACCCACCACCTCATCAACGCCACCAACCTGAAGCTGTGCAAGCCTGGCGTGCACCTGCTCAACTTTGCGCGCGGCGAGATCATTGATGGCGAGGCTGTCAGGGACATGTGGCGCAGCGGCCAGGTGGGTGCAGGGCGCCAAGGTGCATCAGGTGAACCAACGGGGACAAGGGTCATGCAGCATAACAGCCGAGGTTGACAGGAAGTTTCAAGGTTTTGCCTTGATTAGCCAACAGCTGGCTAGGAGAGTGTGCGTTGCGTTTTGTCGAAGCCTGCCAGAATGATTCAACAATTTCCACGAAGACTAGCCTTGCACACAAGCAATGCCCCGCCCAGCGTTGCTTGATCATCTTGCCGCTCCTTCCCCGCTCCCATGTGTGCAGCTGACCGGCAAGTACGTGTCAGACTTTGCTGACCCCTTCCTGTCCGGTCACCCCAAGCACCTGGTTCTGCCTCACCTGGGAGCCAGCACTGAGGAGGCTGAGGACAACTCGGCTGCCATGGCTGCCGACACCCTGATGGACTTCCTGGAGACGGGTGGGTGCAGACAGGAGGGGCGCATCAACTGGGGGCCTTTAGGCCTGATTGCAGGCAGCCGATGTTGTTGAAACAGGAGGGGAGAAGGCTGCTTAGCTGCCTGATCCCCTGGTGACTTTCCTGAGGCGAATTAGTGCATGGACCCCAGCAGGGAGTGGCCTGATGTGATCTTGCCATCGGCATTCAGTGGTGCTGGGGGCCTGTTGGGGCACTGTTAACAAGTGCTCTGTCTGTCACCATGGTGCCCTATCCTACTGCAGGCACCATCCGCAACTCCGTCAACTTCCCCCAGACAGTGCTGGAGCGCAAGCCAGGCCACGTTGGTGCCCGCCTGTGCATTGTCAACAAGAATGAGCCCGGTAAGAAGGTTGCAGGCATGCAGGGCAGCATGGACGGAGGGTCAGGGAAAGGGCCTACACTGCAGGGGCATGCAGGAGGCTTTGGGTGAAGTGTCATGTCCTCGTGCCTGACCAACACAATCCTTCTTTCACCCGCCCTGCAGGTGTGCTGGGTCAGATCACCACTTTTGTGGGCAGCAAGGGTCTCAACATTGAGCAGCAGATCAACACATCCCGCAACGAGATTGCCTACACAGTGCTGGACATCACCACTGTGGACAACCCCGCCCAGCTTCAGGTGCGGAGTGCTGATATCAAGGTTACGCGAGGTAGCACAGCGGAAGACAGCTGCAGATGGGGAGGTCGTTGGGCATGCATGCTGCTGATCCTTGCCGTGTTGTTCGCAAACTCATGCAGCAGCTGTCGGGGTTCATGCGTATGTGCCACTTCTGCGCAAGCTTCACATTTGAGCTTCCTGCCGACTCAAACTTCACCTCTTGCACGCCCCCTTTCAGACTGAGCTGTCCGCCGCCTGCCCAGGCATCATCTCCTCCCGCTTCATTGGAAACGTCTTCAGCGACGAGCTCGGCCAGCCTGGCACCTACTTCCGCGTTGCGTGGGCGTGAGCATTTGCTGTACCTTCTGCACCAAGCCAGCCCGCAGCCAGCTGCCTGTGCCATTGCCTGTGCCATGCAGGCAGGGCGGGCGGGTAGCATTTGAAAACCAATTCTTGAAGCGATGCCTGCAGTCGCGTTGATTACCAACCATGGGATGCGTCAGCTTGGTGTGGCCCGGCGTACATGTGCACGCCATTCTACTTGTCTCGTGCTTTTGGAGCACCTGCCAAGGGCAACTTGATTCTTGTTAGCCAGCAGTTCCCAGCTGGCCCAGTTGGCAAGTAGCTTCGCTCCAACTGTCTAAGGGAAGCAGCACCCGCGTCAGCCTATGCTACATGACCTACATGAGCTGTGTTCTTGGCATGCTTGGATTGAGGAGCCCCAGGGTTCTGAATCCAGCAGCTGCTAGGCCTGAGCCAGGACACGTTATCCAATTGCTACTGGCTGGACCAGCCAGGGGTTTACCGGATGTTGGCTTGCACCCTGGCCTGGCCAGCTGCATTCACATTGCACCACACTGCAGTGATGGTGTGTCAATGTCCTATCATTGCACCCCCTGTCATGACCCTTACCAGGCTGACCTGTTACATCCAAGCAGCAATTCACTTGCGTGCTTTGCCTTGCCTTGCATGTGCATGTGCATAGCCTGTCTCATCTATGGCTGCCCCCCTGGGCCACTGGCTGCATCCAAGCCTGAAGCCTGCAGCAGTTTGAACGAGAGGCCTCCCTTGGGGTCTTTAACAAGCTTGAACCGTTCATGGCGCCTCTGGGCCATACTGACGCCCTGACGCGTTGACGATTCTCGGCTTTGTGTTGCTTTATCATGGGCTGAATAACGTGGGTTTAAACCATCGCTGGAGATTGGTTGGTTTCATTTCTGCAGCCTGCTACAGCCTTGCCCAAGCACTTGCTGACTTTCCGATCAGAAACATGATAAGGAAGAGGACAGGAGGACTGTGCACCTGTCATCTCTAAGGACTTTCCAGCGTTGCTGTCACATGCATGTGAAACGCTGCGTGGCTGGCTGACAGTTGGAGACGGCCGGGTACTGCATGTTGTGCCCAGCTGTGGCCATGATTGCGTGCCGGGCGTGCGCTATCCAGGGCGTGCAGCTGGAAAGCGCACGTGGGGCAGATTCTGACTGGCTGCGCCAACGGCCGACGACGCACTTGTGTGGGGGGCACCGCAAAGTTTGACTGACAGCGAATCAGTCAACACTGGCAACATGTTGAGAGAGACGTGCATATCCGGAGGCTGCCGTGGAAGCATTTGATCTCTGGTGCGCTGCAGTAGGCGGAACACAGCCCTCTGCCAAGCTTGCCATCCGCCAGGTGGTGGTCCTGACCTGGCGCGGCCCTGTCGTCCATGCTGCACGCAGTTCGCAGCGCTCACTGACAATGATCAGAGCCGCTGACGACGACGGCTGTCATGGCGCCAAAGCGCGTAACCTGTGCCGCGGGGCAGAGGCCACTGCTGGCCCTGCTGGTAGCAGGCGCGATGTTTTGCATCGTATCGGCCCAGGCAAGTGTAGCTGGCTTGCAGCAGGATGTGCCGGCAGCAATCTGCTTCTGCTACCATGGGCAGGCAGCCGCATTGCAACAACTCATCTAGCCCGCTCTGGCGCAATGATGCACGCTGCCTTTGCAGACACAGCCTTGCCATCTCTACCAGCAGCTTTTCGCTCACCATCTCTCGAGCCGACCTGGTGGGCATGCTTTTTGTCGCTGGGCCCCTGTCGGCCATCTCACCGGCGCGTGTGAACATCAGCGGTGCCACCAACAGCGTTGGCAACGGTGACGAGGAGAAATTCCAACTGTGAGGAGGATCGCGGCTCTCGAGTATGCACTCAGAAAACTAGTCCCGCGATGTGGGTGAAAGCGTGTCAATGTGAAAACCATTGTCACGCCCGCCACGCGCGAGAACCGCACGCACAGCAACGCCCGCCTGTTGGACGCTCGGCGAGCGAACGGGGGGTGTGGGTGCCGTGACCCGCGGTTGTGTGACTTTGCTCCTCAGAACTGCTCTTTGCTTGCTGCATGCATACACAGCCAATATGATGGCCTGGCCATCACTCTTGGCCGCGCTGCAAAAGGCTTGAGCCGACCGTTTTCCCGCAGCCCAACACTTTGGCACCCGGTGCCTCCCAACTCAACGGCCAATGTCTCCATGGCCTGGTCCATCACCGGCCTGACGCACCATGACCAGCGCTTTGCAGACAGCGGCAACCAGCTGTACTGCAGTACACCATCGAGGTGGGTGCCATGTGCATGTGCATTACAGGGAGTGCACGTGCGACGTAGGTACAGGCTGTAGCCTACAGCAGAACGTTTTACAGCTGAGCTCGAGCTGTTGGTTGGTCAACTTGACTCGACGCGTACATTTGCGTGCAAGCTTAAACTGGCTCCCACCTGCAGGGGTGCCGTTGCGTTATGCACATGGTGCCATGTCAAGAGACTGGTGCATTGCAATCTAAACATCTCATCGATGCCATTGGAGTACTGTCAGCTGTGTTTTACGCTGTGTGCGTTCTGCTACTCCTTCCCTCAAGGCCTGTTGGCCCCACGTGTGTGCTTTGTGATCCCTTCCTGACACCTGCACGTGCACAGCCCAGGGACATGACGCTGTGTGTCGGCGATGGCTACATCATTGAGGGCGTCAACAGGGCTTTGCGCATCTACAACGCCACCAGTGGGGCGCCGCTGACTGCAACGCTCAGCCTCAACCAGTTCCTCAGTTTTCCTCCAGTCATCACTCGCAGTGAAGACGATGGCATGCTCACGTGAGTGCTCCCGTCGCTCCTCACAACACGCCCAGGCCTCATCGTGAGGCCTATGATAGGCCTCAGCATGAACATGCATGCACGTGCCTACATTGTTGTGGTGTGTTTTACAGTTGTTTAGGGCGCCGCGAGGGCGCATACAACCCCTGTCCCCAATGGGCCAGGATTTACAGGCTCATGACCGAAAGTGGCTCGAAGGCCTTCCCCGCAAGCAGGGCACCCG
>JAWZTI010000016.1:0-12182 GCA_039880955.1 Chlamydomonas urium | reverse complement strand
CGGTGGCATCCTGTAACTCCCCTCTAGCAGGCAGGTATTCATTCGCTTCGCCGGTGTTTCCTTCAGTTTCTTCGGTCGCTCCTTCCCCTTGTTCCCCTCCGCCGGAAACGGTGGCATCCTGTAACTCCCCTCTCGGCTATTCATGCCAAGAAGAATATGTCATGTAGTTTAAGTGGTCGCACAGTGTTGATGTTCATGCTGGCTGCTTAAACGCTGCCTGCATTTTGGCCCCGCCCCTGCGTGTTCCTCGTGCATCCTCCACGCCGACACTGGTTGCTTCATCTTCCTGGTGCTGACCTCTGACGTGGAGATATCGCCCAATCTGCACGGCCGCTCCAACGGGTGAGTCTGGGCAAACATGCAGCTTGTATGATTAGGGAAGACACTGGATAGGTAGTGGGATTGGTAGGTGATGGTGCTGTATGACAGGCATGGGGTACAGGCGAGTATGGCGCTGGGGCAGTGGACGAGAGCGGCGCTTTCTACCGCGGCAACGAGCTCGTTGCCAACCCTGCATGCATGGAGGAGCTGCAAGATACCGACCTGGCCTTCTCCAACGAGGATTGCTTTGGCGAGAATACCGGCCGCACGGCCTTCGCCAACTGGGCAACTGCTATCACCAAGCTGCGGCCCGCAGGCAACAACTGAGAACGCCAGCCTGACACCAGCTGAGCACACAAGCTATCAACAAGCGGCCCAGGCCTCCCTGCAACTACTGAATCAGGGTCAGCTGTGTGTGATGTTTTGCTCTCTGTTGACACACATGTCAGCACCCAGCGCCTACCATAGATCTGCGCAGGCACTCCGGATTCTCTGAGGAAAAGCATCTAGCGCTGCCGCTGGTGGTGCGTTTAGGGAAACGCTTCCTAAACTTGATCAAGCATGGTTCTCTGTAGGTTGCAAACGCCTGGCATTGGTCATGCGGCCACACTAAGCAGATACTGCTTGACATGGCAACTTGACACAACAGGTTCCGGCCAAATGGCATGCAACAGGTATTACAGAATGTCGTTGATTCACCTCATGTATGGCGCTCGGCGGGTTATCGCGCGCTTGCCCAGCGGATGCAGCTGGCTGTGGAGGCCGTCGCCTCAGGCTTGTCACAAAGTGCAAGCAAAGCATGGCACACGGGTATTCGTAGTTGTGTTGAAACAACTGTGCACCCACCCGGAGGCGCGTTTTCTCAATAAACTTTTTAATGCAGACGACGGGGATGATCAGGCTGCAGGTGCCACAGAGATCACCCTACAGACATGCCTAAGTCCTGGAGGGCGCCTCAAAGATGGCAAGGCCCTTCTCATGGCAGCAGCGCACCCATGCCCTGAAGCAAGTGTAAGTGCTTATGTGAAATCAAGTGACAAGACCACCCAATGGAGCAGATGGATGGACAAACTCAACAAAACGAAATGGTGAGGGCGCTGGCCTTGTTGCTACCGCAGCTTGCCCTGCAGCGCGTCTGCCCAAGATGTGGTAAACGTGTGCCCGGCGCATGCAGTTTCCAGCCCTTCGCCTGCATAAGACACAGAAGGTGCCACCTCGACGCCCTCTGAGCATGTGACGGTGCCCCCTGCCGCCTGCCAAGGGGTGTGTGTGGGGGATTGAAAAGAATCACCCGGGCAGCATAAGGATGGGGCAGCATTGTCACTGCGGGAATCTGCCCATATGCTGCCTGCAACGGCGGACCCCGCTGCCTGCAGGGTGTGAGGGAGGCGCAGAAAGAATAGTTAAAGAAGTTTCAAGCATAGAGCAGCAGCTCCAGCATGTGTAAATTGCCTGCATGCTGTTCAAATACGTAACGGTGCCCCCTGCTGCCTTCACCACGCAGCAGCGAGCAGAAAGCAGAAGCGGCATGGTGTTAGAAGAGGGTGAAGCCAAGGCCTGCAGTCTGCTCGAATCTGGCACAGCAGCAGTGAGGCACTGCCTGCACGCCGCTTGTATTGAGCATTGCCTTGTTCATCTTCATGCATCCACACGTTGCCATGCTTTCCACCTGCAAGGGAATTCCTTTATCCACTTGTCCCCACACACAACCCGTCTATGCCTGCCGCCCGGTACCCCTGTTTACACCAGCAATCCACACTGCTGCACGTGCACCCCATGCTCATCAGCCCGTTCCCACCTGCACCCAGCCCTTGTGCAGCTGCAACACTGCACTCCTTGCTGTGTCCGGTGAGTCCGTTGTGGAGCCTGGGGTGGCAAGCACGGGCGCACGCAGGCAGGAACGAGCCTGACATTAGTCATGCAGCACATGGTCTGGCGGCAGCCCATCCCTGACCTCCTATCCTTTCCCACAGACTTACACCTCATTCTCCCAAGCAGGCCATGGCTTGCCCCCTTCCTCATCCTCTGTTTCGCCTTAGTTCAGCTCCTCCATCCCACAACTTGCATGTACCTGGTGCATTCTTGACGGGCGCAAACTCGGCCTCGCGCTGCACCTCCATCAGAGCGGTGCGGCCAGGGGAAGCTGACGGGAAGGTGTCAAAGATGAACAGCTCCAGTTTGATGCCTGGGACAGGCCCATCCTGTTGCAAAAGTGGGAGCAAGGGGAACATTACTCATGAGGAGTAATACCCACATATGCACAAGGGTGACTGGATGACGCCGATATGTCTGGGCGATTTATCTAGGGAGAGCCATGAGCTAGCTGCAAAGCTTCACTGAGGCACGCTGCAGCTCTACTTGCTTCTTCTCAGCTTTTGCCGCCCAGTCACCCACCTTGGATGGAATCTTCTTGTGCGCCACGTGGTACGCAGACCCCAGCTGCAGCTGCGCCGTCACCTGTTGGGGGTTTCGGCAGTGGCAGCAAGACCGCACAGCCGTGCTGCCGTGATTACGCAGGTGCGCACAAGCAAAAGGGCAAACTGAGGCAGGTGGAATAGCTGTCACTCTCCTGGCTAGGGATGTGTGACTTCATCAAGGTGCACTCCCAAGAAGCGCACCCTCATCCAGCAGTGCACGGGAGCGAAGTACAAAGCAGCTGGTTTGTTTTCATAAAGCTGACAGCACATGCACTCGTGCCCTGCCGCCCTGCCGCCAAGCTGTGCATGCAACAATTACGCGGGCAGCCCCCAGCATCTGCTTGACCTCACTTCACTGCACGCTCACCCTGGACAACCAGTCAACAGAGAAGTAATGCATGCAGATGTTGCTCCAGTTGTACATCAGGCGCCCGGTGGCGGGGTTCTGTGCGCTGGCGACGGCAGGGTCCAGCTCCGAGTACTCCAGCACAGCCAGCGCATCGCCTCGGCTGGCAAACACACCGACCTGTGCAGGCCATAAGAGGCACACCAGAGGGGTGTCAAGGATGGACGTGCAAGCAAGAGGGATGACGCGTGTCATGATGTCGGAGGAAACTGATCCTGACCTGATTGTTGAGCCCACCTCCATCCAGACCAAACATGCGCCGGCGCACTTTATGGCAGCAAAATTGAGAAAGAGACTGTTTGCCCTTCTCCACTTCTCACCTTCTCTTCTGGATAGGCCTTGGCCACCACCCTAGCGCCAACCTCTGCCCCTTTGGAGTGGCAGTATCCAAGGAACAGGGGGTCGCCCAGCCTCGCCAGGGCGTTGTCGACACAGTACACGTCCACACATTCCACACCCCGGCCCCGCAGATCGTCCAGGCAGCCTGACCTGTGAGGAAGAAGGCAGAGCCAGACGTGGGTGTGAGCAAGACCTTGGTGAGGATGGGCATGGAAACGTTTGCGATGTACGTCCTTTACGTCTTTGTCATCATCCTCAGCAACAACAGGCGATATGGTCCCTTGTACATCACTCATGCAACATTGCAAAGCATGCACACCCCGCAGCAGGCTGTTCACACCTCTGCAACGCCAGGTACACCCCCCCGTTGCCGTCTGGAGCCTTGGCCACTCGGCTGGGCGTTTCCATGATCACCTTGCCTATAGTGTGCACGCACAGGAACAAGGCCACAATGCAAATTAGTCAGGCACAGGTTCCTGCAGTGGAGAGCAGCAGCAGGCTATTCACAACCAAAGCCAAGTCCTATGGCACTAGCTGTCGATCTGCCATTGGCTGAAAAAGTACAAGTTGAGTAGATGGAGGCCTGGCTTGGCGGCGGGCCTGTTCGAGGGTGAGGCGCCATACTGCAGACAGATTCACCTTTGCTCTTCATAACCCCACCTTCCGCGGTGAGGCAGGGCAGAAACCCCTGCTGGAAAAAGTGCACCTGCTCCCTTTGCAGGCCAAAGAAGGAGTGGGTCTCAAAGTGTGACAGTGTGTCCGCGTGCGTGAATGGGCTGGTCATGATGTACCAGTGCAGCAGCGTCGCAGGTGTGGACGGTGTGGACAGCGTAGAGGCCGCTAGCTGCTGCACCTTGAGCAGGCGCTCCGCTTGCAGCTGCAGCATGCAATTGACAGCGGTGGAACTGGACGCGGCTGGTGTGGCAGGTGTGGAAAACGCGTGGCATGCAGTTGCATCATTGTGACACTTGGCATTTGCCTGTATGGCTCATAGTCCACACGCCTCTGCAGGATATCTGGTCCGCCCACGCAGCTGAGTGCCACCGCCTGCTGCCTCCACAACCCCAAACTTACCTGGAATAGCGACTTTTGAGATGGCAGGCCGATGTCATAGCAGCCTTTCGGTAGAGCGCTGCCAAGGCGGGTGCCCTGTCCGCCTGCCAGCAGCAGCACCGCAGCCTTGCCCTGGGCAGGTACCCCAGGCGCCATAAGAGATGCGCAAGGGGAAGAGAGGCCACCGAGATCAGGTAACTCAAGTTACAAACAGGGATGTGGTAGGCAAGGCGCAATTGGAAACGTGGCGTATAATTTGTGGGTGCATAACCACTGCGTTCGACTACTCAAGCAGACGTCAGCGAAAATCGCCCCACCCTCCATCCTGCCTGTGCTGGCCTGCCTGGTTAACCAGAGCCTCTTGCAGGTTAAGTGCAACTTTTTGGTACTCCTAATCTAACGCACCGTGTGCTTCCAGCCCAAAGCTACATGTCAAGCTATTTGGCTTGCGTACGTACCGACCTGCGCAATCAGCTGCAGCCCCTGTTGCCTCCATGCCTCGCGCTCCTCAGGGGTACCGTCCTGCAGGTTAGACATGCAGGGAGTCCCTATAAGACAAGCCCATGGCAGCATGTGTCACACTGTGTCACACATGCAAGTTGCCTCATGGCCATGGCACACGCCCAGCAACCAGCTGCAAACGCTTGCGGCATGGCAACCAGTACACAGGCCATACAACATGTGATGACTGCTGCGCTTTGTGGTGGGCCATGATGTGGTGCTTGGCAACTGCCGTTGCACCTACCCGAAGGCTCAATACATCGTTGCACGGCTGAACGTCAGGGCTGGCAGCAACGGTTCCTGCGGTGCAACGTGGTACCCAAAAACAAGTTCATGTGTTTGTTGCGTGAGTATGGGTGTCAGGCGCAGGCTACGCTCATGCTGCTCCCTTGCAGTGCAATGCTCCTAACACCATCACAACACATCATGCATCTGCTGACTTTCCAATCTGCACCCTTCGGTGGTTTTGGCCTCCTGCACCTGTCCCTACCTGCCCCCATGCTGGCTTTGAATATGCTCGACAGGTAGGTGAAGTCGATATCCTGCAGCATGGGACGAGTAGGGTGTGGAACATGCCACCCTGCAGCTGTGTTCATATTCCGTCTGCTCTGCTTGTTGCGTGACTTCTGCAGACAACTGCCAGCGGTTAAACGCATGCATCCCCGCTGCAAGGCTTAGCCCGCACAGCGCCTGCTTGCTCACCTTCACATCCTGCAGCAGCTGCTGCCTTTGATCATCGCCCAGGCCCTCCCAGCCATCAAACAGGTGCCCTTGGCCGGCATCCCGAGCTGCCGCCTGCATGTGCTGCCGCTCCTGCTCCATGCGCGGGGGTGCGGCTGTGCGCAATTGTGCACGCAGATGCCGCGCGCGGTGCTGGTTTTGCAGATGTTTTGTCCGTTGAAGCGCCGATGGACACACAGCTGCTGAAAACAAGCGCGACACTGTGCTGATCAAATGCGACAGGCACTGGTGAGTGCTGGCGGGGCTTGTTCCGTGTTGTTGTTGTTTTGTGTGAAATAAAGTTGTCAATTATGATATTTGCACATAAAAGGCTTTGCGTTCTCGTCTGCTATTGCAGTCCAGGTGGGGGATAAGCTGTGCTAGGACAGATGCGCAGCCATAAATCAGCTCTGGCTTTCTTTGAAAAAGTGTGACGCAGTCGAGTGAGATTGACTACTTGCTTGCAAAATGTACGCTGCTAAGCGATCGACGACGCTTTCAGAGCGCCTGAACCGGAGGCAAAATCAGCCTCCTTGACTCACACTTGCAAGCGTTGACCAGCGGGAGTGGTACTGCTTGCGCGGGAGTTGCACTGCGACAAAGAAGCTTGCCACTGCTGCAACATGCCATCGTGCATGCGTCCCGCCGCTGGATCGGGAGGCCCCATTGCCAACTACAGCGACGCACGGTAGTGCGGCATGGTTCTTGGCAGTGCATGGGCCATGCCAGCCGCTCAGCATGAGCAGGCCATGGAGTGGACAGGCATGCGCAGGACGTGGCGACGTCCCACTTGGGTGCTGTCGTTGGTGCTGGCACTGCTCTCGTCCAGCAGCTGCGTCACGCACGCGCAGCCAGACCCGGCAGGAGCAGCAGGTGCGGTTTGGAAAGAGTTTTGCTGATTGGGCTGTTTGAGTGGAGTGCAGTGCAGGGCATATGCGCACCCAGAGCTCCTGCTGTAGAGGGAGGCGGCACAGCGGTGTTCGCATCGAGTCAGCATGCATGCATGATGCAGCTGACAGCCACCGTAAGCCAGCCAGGGCCTGGCACAGGGAGTCTCCACTGACGTTGGATCGGCAGACTACCACCAGCCTAGGAGCTGTGGCCAGGAGAGCATGGAGTTGATGCTAAGCAAACCCCCAACAGCTTGCTCTGGGTCATCCAAGCCATGCACTGGGCATACTGTGCCAGCCCGTAGGATTTCCATAAGTCCTAGGAGCCTCGTCTTGCCTGTCTCCTAGAGCCTGCTGTTCATGGAATTGGATGCTGTGACACACCTCACACAACATGAGGCTGGGTCCCCCCTGTTGTGCCTGACACACACCCTATTCCTGCTTATGGCCCCACCGTGCGACCGGCGCGCAGGGGGTCAAACACTGTTGACAGCACCAGGCTGCTCGGTACCGATGTCGCTCAACGCCTTCATGACATCCCTTGACTTGTCAAGCTTGGGGTGTACAGGCACTCTACCTGCGGTGCGTGCAGGAGCAGTTGTGATGCTGCAACATGGGCAGCTGCGGCTCGTTTGCTGCAGTGCGGGGTGCGGTGCCTGGGGGCAAAGCTTGGTGAGGCAGCATGGTGCAAAGTGGCAAACTAGGGCCGTGCAGAGGAAGCGGCAAGGGGCAGAGCTTGAAACACTGTAGCGGGGCACTTTTGCCATGCACGGACGCGCGGAGTAGGGCAGTTTTCAGGCCGTTTGCAAGCTGCATGCATTTGTGCGTGCTTGTGAATGGTCACATTTCTTGGACACAGCTGGTGTTGACCCAGCGCGCTGTATTTTCAGTCCAACAACGCAACCCAAGCACCCTTGTTGCATCTTGCTGCTGTGCGCCGCGTTCCGCCCATGCCACCCCGCACTGCACCTTCCCCTGCAACAGGACTGGAGCGCTTTGTCTCGACTGACGTTCCTCAGCGTGTTCAATAATACGTTCACTGGCTCAGTTCCCAAGGTGGATTTACGGCAGCAGGCTGTGTGGGGGCCAGGCTCAGGTCAAGATGGATGTCTTATTCTGAAGGAAATGCGCTCGGTGTGCTGTGTACGCCTCAAGGAAAGCAGATGTGGCAAAGTCGTGGTCAGAAAGCTTGGTTGAACGAGTCAAGGCTGACAGAATCTGCTGTTGACTTTGTGATCTCACTGTCAGCCAATGCTGTCCAGAACACAGCCTGGGTGTCAGCAAATGGTTGCAACCTCAGCTAAAAGCTTCCTTACCAGGCCTTTGACTTGTCCTTTGCCTCTGCTCTCATGACAGGAGTGGAGTGTGCTGACGGCACTGCAGACACTGCACCTGGTGGCCAACAGCCTGACTGGCCCGCTCCCCACGGTGCGAGAGGGGCTGAATGGTCTGTGGTGGTCCCTTTGTGACGGTCTGAGGTTGTAGGACGGCAATTGTCAGAGGTGGCAGGGCTATGATTTCCAGACGTGGCAGGGCTATAATTATCAGGGATTTTGCTGCAGGCTTGGATGCAGCTGGGGTGAGCTGGCAGCTGCAGATGGGAGGGTGCTGTTTGAAGGCATTGGCAGCTCTTTGAAGAAGCTGCTCACCTTGGGGCCGCCATTGTGATTTTGTATGTTGCCACCTCTACGCAAACATGGCTCAAGCATCCTAACGTGCTTGCCCTTGCCCTTGCAGGAGTGGAGCACGCTGTCTGCGCTGACATGGCTGTCCGTGGCATCCAACTCGCTGTCGGGCAGCCTCCCCAAGGTTTGAGCAGGGGTGTGTGTGTCAGGGCATTGTGGTCACTTGTCAGGAATGGTGGTTGCTTGGTCTGAAGATGTGACAACAACTGCCATGCGCCCGCTCATGCGTGAAGATCTGGTCTGTGTATTTTTACTGTGTTGCTTGCGCAGGAGTACAGCCGCTTGCAGCGGGTGGTGGACCTGGTGTTGCCGTTCAACCAGTTCATGGGGACCCTGCCGCCTGAGTGGGGAACGCTACCTCAGGTCACGCGCATCCACGTCGGCAACAACTCTCTTGGCGGGTCGCTGCCCGAGGTGTGTGATATCGGTTGGTTGAGAAGGTTTGGAAGCGCAGGTTGGGACTCACCGGGGTGAGTGGGGCGCTCTGGCCAGGGGGCTTTAACTGGATGTTTCCTGATTGTGGTTGTTGCCTGTGCAGGTGTGGAGCGAGCTGACACAGCTGCAGGCGGTGTTTGTTTACCAGAACAACTTCTCAGGCACGTTGCCTCGGGTGAGTGCGGCAGCAACAGCGCGTCGGTTGCGGATAATGACAGGGTGCGCGTTATGCGCAAAGTTAAGGTCTCGCTGCTTGTATGCCCGCCTGGCTTGTGGCCTGCCTTCAGCCTGTGCTCTCACCGTCCCGCCTCTGCGTCCATCATCTGACAGGAGTGGAGCGCAATGACCTCCCTGACGTACATCTCAGCGCCTAACAACTCGCTCAGTGGGCAGTTGCCATCGGTGCGTTGGGTGTGGATGGAAGCCTGGTTGCCTTGTGCGTGACAGGAATGGGCTGGAGCCATTGGGGTAGCTGGAAAGGACTTGCTGCCCCGAGACTTGCTGCCCCAATCTCTGCCTGGTGGCTGACATTTCGAGCCAGGTACCACACCACCATTACTGCCGTTGTCTCCCATGCTTCGCGCAGGAGTGGAGCACGCTGGCGGCCCTCGACAGCCTGGATGCCTACGCCAACCTCCTGACAGGCCCTCTCCCAGTGGTGAGAGCTGGGGTGCTTGGGCTGGGGTAGGTGAGGAAAGTTTGTGCGCAAATGCTGTCAAATGCTAGTCAAGCACTTTGCTTTGACTTGGTGGCTGTCGAAGCACAACACCAGATGCATTGACCTTGCCTCTCCGGTCAGTACCTGTTTAAGCAAGGCATCATTGGCATCTCTCTGACCCTGACCTGGTTGGCATGTTTGGGACTGTCGTCGCGAGGTCATTCAAGGCGTTATGCACAAAGGCCGCCTTGCCTTGACCGCCTTGCCTTCATGCCTTGCTGCTTATAACCTGCAGTCCTGGAGTAGCCTGAGCCTGCTGACGTGGCTGGGCCTCACCACCAACCACCTCAACGGCACCCTGCCCCAGGAGTGGGCTGGCATGGCTCTCCACATGGTGTTTGTAGATGACAACGCCTTTTCAGGGCGCTTGCCGCAGGGGCCGTGGCTGACAGGCCTGGTGAACCTGAACATGGCAGGCAACGCAGTCACCGGCCCTCTGCCTGCGGTGAGTGAGGGAGGGAGCGTGTTGTATTGCCACACAACAAGGCCTGAGGTTGGCTAGCAGCACAAAGTAAGGTTCTAGCCCAGGGTGCACGTTTCCATGCCTCACATTCATTGCTCAACCCTTTCACAACAACAAACCCCTTGAACAACAACATTCAAGCTTCTGTGCTCCCGCTCCACAGCTCAGCCCTCTCCCAACCAGCTGACTGGCAGCTGGCATGCCGCACGCCCACTGACATGCTGGTGGTTCCTTGCGGTTCCCTTGCTGCAGTCCTGGAGCGTCATGTCTGCGCTCACTTACATCAATATTGACGGCAACACTGTTTCCGGCTTGCTGCCTGCGGTGAGCATCCATGCCTTGAGCAGAGCACTGAAGTGCGCCAACGGGCATGGAAGGCATACAGGCTGGCCGGTGTGATGCGGCCAATGTCTGGGCTGCGCTTTGTGCATCTGATGCGGGTGTTGCATGCCTGGCTGTGTGCAGGAGTGGAGCGCGCTGAGCCTGAGGGCCATAGACGCTGACGACAACCGCCTGAGTGGCCAGTTGCCTGATGTGAGTGCAAGGAAACAGGAGGGCGATGTATGGACCGATTGCCTCAGCATAAGCATGCGATGTGCATTGAATAGAAGCCCAACGCCCATTGTCTTCAGCTAAGCTTCCCCCAGCCTGTTGTGTGATGAACATGCTGCAACAGCTGGTCGCTGTAGGTGTTTGATCTGCTTTGCCGCTGTGACACACGCTCCTCTTGTCTGCTGCTGACGTGCAGATGCTGTGCCAAACAAACTTGCTCTCGATGTGCAGGCGTGGAGCGGCATGACCGGCCTGTCGTGGCTCCACATCAACAACAACCATCTGCAGGGCACGCTGCCAGGGGTAAGGAGGGTTTTGGCGTCAGGGCTGTGCGTGCCGGAAAGGTGACATCACTTTCCTGCATGCACCCTTTTCCGGGGCGCAATTTGCCTGTTGCTTGTAGTTGCTGGGGCACGCAAGTCCTTCCTAGCATCAAGTGGGTGCCTGTAGTTCATCTTGACCGCCGACAGGGCTTCGGCCATGTGCATCCCTGGTGGCCAGTACCAAAGCAAGCTCATCACCTTCATTCCACAACTTCCAGCACAACACAGTCCTCATGTATCACAACTGCCTGCGCTCCTCCGTGCTCACCTGTCCACAGGGCCTCGGCCAGCTGTCCCTCAAGTCCATAGGCCTTGAAGACAACCGCATTGGCGGCACCCTGCCTCCCAGCTGGAGCGCCCTTGGTCAGTTGTCTGAGCTGGCGCTGGACAACAACCGGCTCACCGGCACGCTGCCGCAGGTGGCACGCACAGCAGGGGCAGAGGCAGCAGGGCAACGCACCAGCAGGGGCACAGGGGCTCTCTTTAGCAGGGGTAGCAGCAGTTCCTGTCATGCTTGAGGAGTGTGTTCGGTAAGGGTGGCATTGGATCACGGCAGCAAATCACGACCACACTTTGCCGCAGAGAGTCCTGTCGTAAGCAGTCTCCACGCTGAGTGCCGCCTAACCAACTGCGCCTGTGGCGTTTCCTGCCTGCGCTCACAGGCCTGGAGCGCGCTGAGCAATTTGACGATGCTGCTGGTGTGGCAGAACCGCATCACCGGCACCCTGCCTGTGGTGAGAAGAGCAGTGACGCCACTTTTCTTGCTGGGGCCATGGCTCTGAGCGACGCATCAACCACGCATGTGCTTTCCACACTGCTGCTCAATTCCTTGTTTGCTTGCTCTGTTTCTTGCCCACAGGAATACAGTGCGCTGCTCAACGCTGTCACCGTTGACCTCAACACCAACAACATGACGGGAGCCCTCCCTAGGGTGAGTTCATTCAACAGTGTACAAGGCTGCAATACAGGGGAGAGGGGACTGTTCAGGACGCCCCAACTGGGAAGACTTGAAGTAAAACTGGACACAACACATACAGCATACACCGGTTATGCAAGGGGCATGTGCAGGCACTCACGCTCATGGTCTTGCTCTGGTGTGCCCTGCATGCTGCAGGAGTGGAGCGCGCTCACGCAGCTGACCTGGCTGAACGTGGCCAACAACCAGCTCAGTGGGACCCTGCCAGTGCAGTGGAGCGCACTGTCCACCATTGCAAACATGCAGTGGGCGCTGAACCGCGTTACAGGCACACTGCCCGTGGTGCGTGACGGCGTGGCAGGGCGCAGGGTCCTGGGCAGGGCGCAGGGTCCAGGGCAGGGCGCAGGGTCCGGGGCAGGGGGCAGGGTCCAGGGCAGGGCGCA